>PVLC010004991.1:56847-80296 GCA_004027655.1 Graphiurus murinus | reverse complement strand
GGGATTGAACTCAGGTGCATTCTACCTCGGAGCTACACCCCCAGCCCTATTTTTTATTCTTTATTTTGAAACCGAGTCTCACCAGGTTGCGGAGTGCCTCACTAGGTAGCTGAGGCTGGCCGCGAACCCGGATCCTCCGGTCTCAGCCTCCCCAATGCTGGAATTACAAGCGTGCGCCACCACGCCCGGCACACTTTTTTTTTTAATGTGCTTTTATTGGTGCATTATAGTTTCACATCATAATGTAAATCATGTTGACAATGACACATGCACACAGCACTTGGTAAAGATAAAATTCCTTTTTTTTTTTTTTTTGTGGTACTGGGGATTGAACCCTGAGGCATTCTACCTCCAAGCTATACCCTCAGCCCTATTGTTTTTTTAATTCTTGATTTTGAAACAGGGTCTCATTAAGTTGCAGAGAGCCTCACTAAGTAGCTAAGCCTGGCAGCAAACCTAGGATCCTCCTGTCTTAGCTTCTCAAGTACTGGGATTACAAGCATGTATCACCACACCCAGCTCGCTATACACTTTAAATGAGCAAATTGTATGGCACATAAATTATATCTTAATAAAACTTTTTTTAAAACTATAAAGGAGCTGGGCATGGTGGCGCACACTCGGAATACCAGTATTTGGGAGTCTGAGACAGGAGGATCCAGGTTTGCGGTCAGCCTCAGCTACTTAGTGAGGCCCTCTGCAACTTAGTGAGACCCTGTTTCAAAATAAAGAATAAAACATAGGACTGGGAGCCGGGCGTGGTGGCACACGCTTGTAATCCCAGCATTCGAGGGGCTGAGACTGGAGGATCCGGGTTCGCGGCCAGCCTCAACTACCTAGTGAGGCACTCCGCAACTTAGTGAGACTCGGTTTCAAAATAAAGAATAAAAAACAGGGCTGGGGGTGTAGCTCGGAGGTAGAATGCCCCTGAGTTCAATCCCTAGTACCACAAAAAAAAAAAAGGACTGGGGGTGTAGCTCGGAGATAGAATGCCCCTGGGTTCAATCCCCAATACCGCAAAACAAACAAACAAAAAACTATAAATGACGTTTGGGGAATGATTGAGGAAGATCCTGCATGTTCCAAATATTAGGTAAGAGAATAAATTATTTTGCTCAATATGATGTTGTTATAGTAGTGTGAGATTTTTATTATTCTTTAGCTTTTTGGGGGTGGGGAGTACTAGGATTGAACCCAGGGGCCTGCAACCTCTGAGCTACACTCCTAGCCTTTTGTATTTTTATTATTAAATAGGTCCTCACTAAGTTGCTAAGGGTGTTGCTAAGTTTCTGAGGCTGGTCTTGAACCTGTGATCCTCCTGTCTCAGCATCTTAAGTACTGGGATTAAAGGTGTGTGCTACCACACCTGGCTCTTCTATGCATGGTGATAAATTTAGGTGCCAAGTGTGAAGATATTGGCAATTTATTTTAAAATAGTTTGGAAAAATATGTATTTTTATGTGTATTCTTTCAGAGTATATATATGGCAAAATGATTAAAAATGCTTAATATATGGGTATTTTACCATTTTCTCAACCTCTCTATATTTTGAAATTCTCAAAATAATTGGGAAAAGTCAGGCATGGTGGTGCATGCCCGTAATCCTAGTACTTGGGAGGCTGAGACAGGAGGACTGCCGGTTCAAGGTCAGCCTCAGCAACTTAGCAAGACCTTATTTAAAAAAAAAAAAAAAAAAAAAACTAGAGCCAGGCATGGTGGTGCACACTTGTAATCCCAGCATTTGGAAGACTGAGACTGGAGGATCCAGGTTCGCGGTCAGCCTCAGCTGCTTAGTGAGGCCCTCCACAACTTAGTGAGACCCTGTTTCAAAATAAAGAATAAAAAAACAGGGCTGGGGCTGTAGCTAGGAGGTAGAATGCCCCCAGGTTCCATCCCCAGTACCAAAAAAAAAAAAAAAAAAAAAAAAAACACACACACAAATAAATAAATAAATAAATATAAATTAAAATGCTAGGGGTGTAGTTTAAAGGTAGAATGCCCCCTAGGGGAGGGGGGATCCCATGTCTATTCACCATTAATCAGGATGTCCTCAGTGCAGTAAGGTAAGAAAAAGAAATAAAAAGGCATAAATCTGAACAGGAGGAAGTAAAGCTATATTTATTTGCAGATGATGATTGTATATGTGGGGCACTAGGTGATCTACCACAGCTATTTGGTAATTTACCAGATTCTCAGGATATAAGATCAATGTGGGGGATGAGGGGTGTACCTCAAGGCCCAGGGTTTGACCCCAAGCACTACATATCAAAGAAAAAAAAATCAATGCAAAAATGGAAATCACTTATATTTCCATATACCAGCAAACCACTAAAAAACAAGTTTTCCTTTGGTACTAGAGATTGAACACAGCAGTGGTGTTCTAACTCTGAGTTATACCCTCAGCTTTTTTAATTTTTTATTTTGAAACAGGGTCTTGCTAAATTGCTAAGGGTCTCACTAAGTTGCTGAGGCTAGCCTTGAACCTACAATCCTCTGTCTCGCCTCCTAAGTACTGGGATTACAAGTATGTGCCACTACACCTGGCTGGAAAACATGTTTAAAAAATATTATTTATGATGGCATGCAAAAATCAACTAATTAGAAGTTAACTTAGATTTGCAAAAGCTCCATAGAAAAAATATAAAACGTTGCATAAAAATTTCTAAAGTAGACCAAAAACAAAGAGATATACCATATCCATGGACTGGGAAACTCAGTATTATTAATACGACCATACTCTCCAAACTAACCTATAGGTTCAAGGTAATCCCAATCAAAATCTCAGCATTTTTTTTGTAGAAATTGACTTTTTTTTTTTTTTTTTAACAAAACAAGACTTTATATATGTAATGCCCAGTGCTGGGATTAAACCCAGGATCTCACACATTAGGCAAGTACTTTACAACTAAGGTACACCCCCCTACTTTTTTATTTTTTTAGATAGGCTCTCACTAAGTTGCCCAAGCTACCTCAGATTTTATGATTCTCCTGCCTCAGTCTTCCAAACAGCTGGGTGTATCTGTGCACCCAGTGATTGGTTATGTATCCACTTACCTGCTGAATGATACCTTGGTTGCTTCCAAGTTGTGCAATTACAAATGAAGCTACTACAAATGTCCATGCACAGGATTTTGTGTGTTAAAAACCTTTTATTCTGAAATACTGATGCCCTTCAGTTGGTATCAGTTCACTTGGACAGTTACAAAATTGATCCCTCATTTCTTTCCTCTTGACCTCAGGCACTGCCCCTTGGCACAGTCCCTGGTCTCCCTTCAGGTCACTTTGTTTTACTCATACATCACTCTAAGTTAATTGTAAAGGTCAGATTCCAGCTGCACTCCTTCACCCTGGCCACAGGAGAGCACCTGGCTTACCCCAGGCCCCGTTCCCTGTGAATACAAGGTGCCCCTCCCCACGCACAAGCCTCCTGGGACCCCTGCCCCCCAGGATATAGGGTGCTCATTCCACCCTCTCTGCTGTGGACTCCGCTGTGGTGCCTGCTGGCTCTAGGCAGGAGGAGATACAGGAAGATGTTTCAGTGTGGACCTCCTTGTCCATCTCTTCCCAAATGGCTGTCCTGTCCTGAGCTCCCTCACCATTTAGATGCATGAGCCTTCTCCTCCACCTCCTACCCTCAGTCCTGTGATGTGAGGAGGGCATGGGTTCAAGGGACATGATCCAGCCTGTTCATAGCAGAGGCAAGGAGGTGGAAAGGTAATGGAAGCAGAAATATAAAAGAAATAAAACTGGCCCAAGGACAGCAGACTGGCATGTTGAGAATGTCTGTTTTATGTTAGAAAGTCAGCACAGGGGCTAGAGATGTAGCTCAGTGGCAGAGCACCTGCTTAGCAAGCACAAGGTCCTGGGTTCCATCCCCACAAGAAGAGAAAGAGGGAGAGGGAGAAGGAAAGGGAGAGGGAGAGGGAGAGGGAGAGAGAGAATACGAGAATTAGCAAATAAAAGTGGAGAGAGGCTTAGCAAGGTCCAGGAAGTGTTAAATGGAGTCGAGACTCGAGGCTGACCCCAAGAAGTACCTGGAACCCCTGCTCCTCACAAGCACCAAGTGTGAGCTCTGCCTTCTCCAGCTATCTTCCAACATCCAGGCTCAGGATCCCAGGTCCCTAAGTTGGCTCAGATGTTGTCCAGCAGGAACCAACTCATTAGCGAGACCAGTTCTGAAAATTAAGATGAAAAGGCAGCAGATGCGTCCACACCAGGGCTCACCCTGAACCCGACCTCCCTCACCTTCTGGGACCACGCTGTACCCCAAGGACAATGAGCTGCTGAGTGAGTGAGGAGGGCAACAAGCAGGATGGGTTTGGGCACCCACAGATGAGACATGGGCCACAGGCAGGCCAGGGCACAGGGCAGGACCCCGGCAGTCACCACGCCTATCACACCTCGGTGCACCCCAGCAATGAAGTAGCATGTGGAAACCACTAAGACCACTGCCACTTTTTTTTGTGTGTGTGTGCAGTACTGGGGATTGAACTCAGGGGCATTTTACCTCCAAGCTATACCCACAGCCCTATTTTTTTTTTTTTTTTTTTTTTTTTTTTTTTTGCGGTACTGGGGATTGAACTCAGGGGCATTCTACCTCCGAGCTACACCCCCAGCCCTGTTTTTTATTCTTTATTTTGAAACCGAGTCTCACTAAGTTGCAGAGAGCCTCACTAGGTAGCTGAGGTTGGCCGCGAACCCGGATTCTCTGGTCTCAGCTGGCCGCGAACCCGGATCCTCCGGTCTCAGCCTCCCGAATGCTGGGATTACAAGCGTGCACCACCACGCCCGGCTCTGCTACTTTCTAAAATCCACTTTTACACCATTTCTCCATGAACCTGCTTCAGACAAGATACACTTTGCTTGAAATTATTTCAAGGTGGTTTAATCGTATTACCACAGTCCACAATCACACCTAACAATTCTGTCCCTTTATCTCAAGCATGTTGGAAGAACTGTTTGGCTCTTAAAGCCAAGATTTACAGGAAAATGCCTTTAGAGTGCTGGTTATGTTGTACATGATATATACATACAATTCATCTGTCAAGTAAAAAAGTAAAATGTGTACAATTAAAAAATAAAATGTCTGCTATAACGCAAATATGTGTGTGTCCCCAAACTCGAGTGTGGGAACCCATCCCCCTGGCAACGGTGTCAGGAGTGGGCTTAACGGGAAGGCAGAGGTCAAGGTCTGCCCTCAGAACAGGCTAACACTGCTCTACAAAGGCTTGTGGGTGCGGGTGCTCCCTATGCTGACCCCTCCCTCCTCGGAATGGACCCTGCTAGGTGCCATCTGGGAAGTGGAGGGACTGACCTCCACCCCTGTGCCAACTTGACCTTGGACTCCCCAGCCTCCACAACTGTGAGAAATGAATTCCTGTTCTTTATAGAGATACCTGGTCTCAGGTCTTCTGTTACAGCAGATGAACACGGTGCCCGGTAGGGCCATCCTAGGTCAGATCTTCATCTGTGGGCACCTGAGAGCTGAAAGTCGGAGATTAAGCTTTTCTAACAGCACTGCATTCATTTGCAGACAGTATGGTGATATAGGAGCATCTTCATTTAAAAAAAAAAAAAAGTTGGAGCTGAGCGTGCTGGCGCACACTTGTAATCTCTACTTGAGAGGCTGAGAGTTCGTGGTCAGCCTCAGCTACTTAGTGAGGCTCTCCACAATTTGTTGAGACCCTGTTTCAAAATAAAGAATTAAAAAATAGGACTAGTGGTGTAGCTTAGAGGTAGAATGCCCCTGAGTTCCCAGTACTGCAAAATAAAAAATAAAAAATTGGCTAAGACTTTGTGTAAAGATTAGCTCAACACAAAACTCTAATTTTAAAAACTAGATTTTCAATATATTTTCTTTATTTATACCTTGATCATAAATATTTTTTGTTAAAGAATGCATAGTCTTGTGACTCAAAATCAAGTATTTTAATAGTGATATACCTAATCACAATCAACATGAAAGCGCTTTATTTAAAATAGTTATAGTAAGAGGCAAATAGATTCTATAAGATATTCACCTCCTGTAGAAAACACAGACTTCCAGGATCAAAAGAGAGCTTCCACATCCATGGCCAGAATTAAAACCGCTAACACAGGCACATTTAATGACATAACCAATAACTGATAAACAGATTATAATTCTAAAGTTGTACAATAAATAAAAAAGCTTTTTATGTTTACATCTCTAACAAAAATCATGAACTGATGAATTAACAATAGAAAGTTAATTTCAGAAAAAAAGGCACGTCCAGGCAAAACAGTCAAGACGGTTCGTAAAATGCAGTGTTACATTGCTACTGTGCATAATCATTTGACCGCAAATAAATTACTCTGGAAAATTCTGAGAATGATAGAAGTTGTCTGTCAAAGCAGGATAACACGAAGACCCCGCCTTCCCGCAGGTGTCACTGACCCCGGGGAGGGCTCATGGAGTGCAGGGCAACACTATGTCAGGACTCACTTCCCCACAGAGGGCATCCTTCCTGAAGTAACCACTCATCTGCTGTGGTCAGAGACTGGACCGTCGCTCTGGTCTTGGCACACACTTCGTAATTGCAGCTCTCCATAGTACTGGGGCAAGTAAAAGGCTGAGTGTGGTCACACTTAGTATAAGGAGGTACACCTGCAATGGGTAAAAGCAGACCATAGTCAAACTCAGCACTAGGAGGTACACCTGCAAAGGTCCAAGGCTGAGCCTGGTCACAGTGAGCACTTGGAGGTACACCTGCACAGGTCCAAGGCTGAGCCTGGTCTCTCTGAGCACTAGGAGGTACACCTGCACAGGTCCAAGGCTGAGCCTGGTCACAGTGAGCACGTGGAGGTACACCTGCACAGGTCCAAGGCTGAGCCTGGTCTCTCTGAGCACTAGGAGGTACACCTGCACAGGTCCAAGGCTGAGCCTGGTCACAGTGAGCACTTGGAGGTACACCTGCACAGGTCCAAGGCTGAGCCTGGTGACAGTGAGCACGTGGAGGTACACCTGCACAGGTCCAAGGCTGAGCCTGGTCTCTCTGAGCACTAGGAGATACACCTTCCAACCAGATATTCTCTCATCTTTTTAAGGCTCATCAAGGTACAGCCACAATTTTGAGGACATTTGAATTGGGATGAACCCAGATTTGACTGTCAATGTGTGGCTAGTCCTGACGAATCATAGATTAGCAGCCCGTAGTCTGTGCTTGCATGAGGGTGAGCAAGCCATTCCAACTCACACGGCATCGCTCATCCGGATGCAGATCTGCACCAGCTCTAAAAGAGTACCTGACCTCGTGATGTGAGAGTACCTCTCCTAGTACCTCGTGATGTGAGTGAGACTTCTCCTGGGTCCCTCACACACAGGAGACCTGGGGAACCCCATCCCCTCACGAACGCTTAGCAGGGCTTCAGTGTATCCGTGGAGCTTTAGGAAGTTTATGGTTTAGGTTTCTACACTCCATTAATGTGTAAGATTAGCAGTTGAACTTTAAAAAGTGAGCTTTCTTCTTTTCCCAGGAAAGATCAGTAATTATAATTGTGGCAAAAGACGATAATAACAGTGCAAGCAATACTAATTAGTAACTTCCATCTGGCACACTCAACATCCGTGTGAGGAGAGGGATCCAGGCCCACCCTCTGCACCCCCACGAGGCTGACAGGAGTGTGAAAGGACTGCCACCCCGGCCCTCATCTCCTGATTCCTGTACCTCCGACTCACTCAGGCACGGCGACTGCTGACCTGTCCCTCACCACCTGTACCTCCAACTCACTCATTTAAAGGGACTGCTGCCCGGCCCTCACCTCCTGTACCTCCAACTCACTCAGGCAAAAGGACTGCCACCTGGCCCTCACCTCCTGTACCTCTGACTCACTCAAAAGGACTGCTGCCCCGACCCTCACGCATCTGTATCTCCGACTCACTGAGGCAAAGGGACTGCTGCCTCGGCCCTGCCCACCTTACCTCCCACTCACTCACAGCTGGAGCGAGAAGCGTTAAACTGTACCACGGGCGTGTGCACTCAAGTGACCCTCACTGACCTGTGGTTGGGCTGACGCCTCTGCCAGACAACGACCACTCACCTCCCGAGAGATGATGCCTGCTCTCCGTGCTCGGCTCCCCAGGACAAAGGAGAACTCGCTGACCTGGGCCAGCCCTGCAGAGACGATCCACTTGAGATACTGGCTACTCTTTGGCAGGATGAGAGACAAGACCAGCACTGCCAATACAAACTGCAAGAGAGTTCATCGTGTTACTGCTCGAGACCGAAGTCCAGTCAAAACTGAAACACATGTAAGACAGAGAACCTAGATGGAAAGCAGCAAAGGCTGCCACTGCTTGAAGAACAACTAACAGAGGCACCTAACCACCCGGAAGGCCCAAACAAACACAACTATCTTAAGTCTACACAGAACAAGGCAAAATAGAAGGCTCAGGTACCCAGCAGAAAACAAGCCTGTGTGTGTGTGTGGGGGGGGAGTACTGGGGGTGGAACCCAGAGGCATTCTACATCTGAGCTACACTCGCAGCCTTATTTGATTTTTTGTTTTGAAACAGGGTCTCACTATGTTGCTGAGGCTGGTTTCGAACCTGTGATCCTCCGGTCTCAGCCTCCTAAGTACTGGGATTACAGGCTTGCACTGCCATGTCCAGCTTCTTTTTAGCGGTACTAGGGATTGAACCCAGGCGCATTAGACCTTCTCACTACACTCCCAGTCCTTTTCAATTTTTTATTTTGAAACAGGGTCTCTAAATTGCTAAGGGGTTTGCGAAGTTGCTGAGGCTGGCGAAGAACCCTCGATCCTATTCTCAGTGTCCCAAGTGCTAAGATTACAGGCATGTGCCACCAGGCCTGGCTAAGCCTTTTCTCCCCAAATTAAATCAACAATATTAAGTAGTGTTCATGATGGAAATCCTTTTTTCCTTTTTTTTTTTTTTTTGACAGAACTTGGGATTAAACCAAGGGGCATTCTACCTCTAAGCTACATCCACAGCCCTATTTTTTATTCTTTAATTTTGAAACAGAGTCTCACTAAGTTACAGAGGGCCTCACTAAGTAGCTGAGGCTGGCCACAAACCTGCAATCCTCCTGTCTCAGCTTCCTAAGTACTGGGATTACACAAGCATGCACCACCACGCCCAGGTGGAAATCCTTTTAATGAGAGATACTTCTCTGGGTAGGCAGCCAAGGGCTGATAGGGGCAGTAAATTGTTAAAAAAGGTAATCACATTATAAAGTAAACGCTAACAAAGGTGACCCAGTAATTTGTGGTCATGGAAAACAGAAAGCTGCAAGGCGCCTGTCAATTCCCAGCGCTTGCTAACACACATGGGTGCCTCTGTCAGGAAGGCAGACATGGCTATTCTTCAGATCAATTTGAAATGGGAGTGAAGTCAGGGCAGGGACTTAACTGGGGTCCCAAAAGGTCAGACCCCAGCGTCTGGCAATTCACAATATTAGCACCTCAATCCTGACAAGTGACAGGTCATCCTGGCACCGCAAACCGCCCAGCCAGGCCCGGGCCGGCCTCCTGGGGCCTGCTGAAGGCAGGGGCAGGCGGCCTCCTCTGTGAGGGCCATCCACGAGGAGTAGCAAGCCCTCCACCGGCCCTGTGGAGTGTGCAGTGTCACTGGGCCTCATGCGGCCACTGGCTGGGAGTGAGCGCCGTGGGACCTGCTGTGTGCTGTGTCACAAGCCAAGCTGGGAGCCATTGTGAACCACTAGGACGAAGCCTTGGTACCTTCATGATCACCACCGACAAGGTGAGGAACACCAACACGGTGAGCTCGTACGCCACGAAGGTGGGGAACACGTGCAGCCCTGCGGGAGACAGACGGACCAGTTACCTTGGGCCACAGGCAGGCGTCAGCCAGCACATGCAGCTCCTGCGAAGAGTTCACAACTGTGTGCTGTTGTGCTTCAGTAGAAGAATTGAACTAAAACCCCCATCCCTCCTTCCAAGTGCTCTAGCCAAGGCCTCGCCCTCTCCCAGTGACCGGCAACAGAGCAACCACGGCAAGCCCCCTGCAGAGCCCCAGCCAGGCCCTGCAGCCCTGTGCCCACATGCCTCAGTCCTTGGGCTTCCTCTGGGAGAAAGCACCGCGCCATCTTCCCCAGGCCTCCCTCTGCTCCACTGTCCTCCAGCGGCTGCTCAGGCTCCATCCGCAGGCACAGAGACAGGTGACTGCCGGCGCTACCTCCAGCCCCGCCTCAGGCCTCCGCACTTTCCCAGGAACACTGGTGCCTGCAGACCTTCTCTACAAGAGTGCCCGATGGTGGAGTTGAAAGGCACAGGAACATTCCTCAACCTCTGTTTTACTCGGAAGCACACAGGTGAGACTCTCCTCTTTCCCAAGACGTGGAATCCACACCTTGGGGTTCTTGTGCCGCCTGCACTGCCCGCCGTGCCCCCTGGCTGCAGAGCCCCAGCCCTCCCCAGCTCCTTCACCCGCCCCCCCATCCGCGTGACTGACCTTCTCACTGCCATTCCCCGTCCCTGCTCCCCTCCGGCCCCTCCACCTCTTTCCTGTGTCCCTCAGCCCCTGGTGGGCCTCCTTGGAAGTACCCTCTTCCACCACCTGTGTACAGTGTCATGGACTGACCAGCCCTGGTGGTCCTTCAGGACCTCGCCCCCTTGGGCCACCCTCTGCAGACCGCTTCAGTGACACCAGTGTTTAAAGGTTTGAGGGGTCACCCCCAACCATGCAGACGTAATGGAGTCCAGGAGTGGTGCGTGGCACACGTGACATCCAGCCCATCCCGTGACAACCAAGCCCCCAGGACAGAGTCCACGTATGGGGCAGGTGTAGGCAGCCAGCATGTGCGGCATCTGGGGTCTGCCTCTGGCTTCCTGCCCGCAGGCCCAGCCTAGCAAATTCTTTCCCTGCAGCCCGACTGGCTGCCTCCCCTCCCTGCGCTCCCTGCACTGGCCTGGAGGCTGTGCAGGATGCTGCTCCATAGCCACCCACAGGGGGTGCTCCTCACACTGAAGGGGTGGGGGACCCCGAGAGTGGGGTCACTAAAGCCAGCGCTGAGAAGCACAGACGGAGGCAAGACATAGGAAGCCTGCGCTTCAGCATCTCCGCTCCTGTTATTCCAGCGGGGACAAGTGGGGGCAAGGAGCGGCGTGACTTGTTCACAATCAGCTGTTCTCGTGACAGATACTGCGTGGGCTCCAGGCCCAGTCCTGACTCGGCCGCTTCCTAGCTGCATACCCCGGCAGGTCTCGCAGCCTCTGTGTGCCTCAGTTTCCATGTCTCTAAGTATCCCACAGCCTTCTCCACGCAGGCTGGCACAGCTTGTGCCTCCCACTCTGCAGCCCCATGATCGGCCACCAGACCCCAAAGTGCCGCTGCAGCATGCTACCCCCCAAACTGCACCTCCCGAGCTCACAGGCTGAAGCCCCACCTCAGGGTGACCATCCAAGAGAATGACTTTAAAGTGAGGTTAAGAGGGAGTCCTATTCAACAGAACTGGGGCCTTACAAGACAGGAACAGAGTTAAGGGAGTCACAGACATTTTGCATATATGCGTACGTATGTGGGATTGAACGTATACACGCTAGGGAGTGAACCCAGTGGGACAGGTGAGCTGCTACTACCCTACTGAGCTCCTGTGATTTGCATGTGGGTCTCCGGAGCCCAGGATGCTGGGACCCTGAGGATGAAGCGCAGCTCCCTCTTCAATGCCTACCGATGTGAGCTCCTTTGCAGTCCTGAAGCACAGCAAGCAATCAACCCGTTCACATCCTTTTCTGCCTACCTCTTCCCCGCCCCCTGCCCCAGTACTGGGGATTGAGCCCAGAGGCATTCTACCTCTGAGCTACACCCTGCCCCCAGCCCTATGTTTTATTTTTTACTTTGAAATAGGGTTTCATTAAGTTATGGAGGGCCTCACTAAATTGCCGAGGCTGGCCACAAATCTGTGATCCTTCTGTTTCAGCGCCCCCCCCCCCCAAGTACCAGAATTACAAGCATGTGCCATGACACCTGGCTCCTTGCCTCTTTTTAAATAAGATTTCTCCTCAGACTCTAGAAAAATGTATATTTACTCATACATAAAGGAACTAATTTGCAAGTGCTTAGCAAATGCAATTATAACATAAAGAAGAAAGATTACCTATTGATGCAAAAAAGATGATGGCCAGAAAGTCGCGGATAGGTTCAATGTAAGTGGTGACCTCCTCGGTGACCATGTGGCCTTGAGAGGAGACCAGGGCTCCAGCCAGGAAGCAGCCCAGCTCCACGGAGATGTCCAACAGCTCCGTGACCTAGGACGAGCAAGGACCAACTTCACACAGGAGCTCCTGTGGGGACGCTTGCAGACAGACACCACAGCCCAGCGACCAGCACCACAGAGCAGTGAGGACAGCAGAACTCTGCGTCCAGCTCAGACACAGGGTCCCTGGGAGCTCCAGCAGGCCTTCGGGGGTGACCCAAGCAACAACACGCGGAAACCAGCGTTGGACAAATCAATCACCCTGGGAAGGAAAATACATATACGTGTGTGTGTGTGTGTGTGTGTGTGTGTGTGTGTAGTGTGGAGGGGGGGTACTAGGAATTGAACTCATGGCTGAGCTAGACACTAGTCCTATTTTAATTATGGAACAAGGTCTCACTAAGTTACCACAGGCTGGCTTTGAACCTGCAATTCTCCTGTCTCAGCCTCCCAAGTACTAGGATTACAGGCTTGTGCCACTGTGTCTAGCTAGGACATTAAAATATTTGAAACACTATTTGTGTAGACTGCTGTGATACTTTTGAGTGAGAATATTTTCCCAAATTTTATTTTAAATGCTTGTGATACATTTTCTTTACCTGGATCAACGAACAGCCAGACTGTACTGTCACCAAATGAATTCTCGTCAAACCATGTAGAGAAGGCAGACACCACTAACTGGCAACTTTCCGACAGGACACCAGAGAACATGGTCCACAACTAGAAACAACCACCTTGAACAGGGGGGCCAGATGCAAGGGTCCTCCCAGGTATCAGCTCTCTCACTCTGATCCCAAGCACAGAGCTCAAGACAGAGTTCTTGGTGAGACATTACTGACAAAACAACTAGGGAAAAGAGGTCTTTTGAGAAAATAAAACTATGGAAGACAGCAAGACACTTGAGAGGTGACCTAAAGAAATGCCATTTACGATAGCATCATCATGCGTGGCACACCGAGGGGCAGGTCCCACGGCCACGCACCGCCCCACACTCAGCACTTCAAGGGTCAGCAGCAAACACGTCGGCAGCTCCGCACACAGAGGCCAGTTCTCCCTCCACTGCCCAGCAGGTCCAGCCAAATGTCAATGAGACTTGGGTGTGTGAGATAGTGACACACTGCGTCTAAAAACTTGGGCGGAATTTGGAAAGATCACAAATGCAGACAAGATGATCCTAATGCAGAGCTTGGGGCCTGAGCACTACCAGGTGTCATTCTACAGGATAGTGTGAGAACAGATGAGCAGAGCAAGGGGCAAAGTGAGTCAGCAATACATGGGCATGTGCACACACCACACACATGCACCTACACAAATACACAGGCAGTCACACACAAGCACACACGTGCATGCATGATCACACAATCACACAAATGCATGACCCCTGCACATGTGCATGCACATACATGTAAATGCACATAGACTCCCCACACAAGCACCCATCTATGCACACATGCACACACATGACCATATGCATGCATGCATGCACCACACAAGCATGCATGCATCAACACACAAGCACCCATCCATGCACACATGCATGACACTGCACATACCACACATGGACATACATTAACAGTCATGCATGATCACACACATGCACGTGTGACCACACATGTGCATATACACCCACATGTGCATTTATAAGAGCATACATGTGCACACATATATTACACAAATAGGCTCACACACTCAAACACACATGCATGTAAACACAGGCACACACTCCACACGAACAAGGAAGACTTGGATTCTGACAAGGTGATACTACTGAATGACAGGCAAGGAGTCCTTAACACCTATATAGCGTTCAGAAGCATGTGAGAAGATGGCTCTGTGTCGGGCCCCTGGCGCCGAACACTGAGCTCACAGTAGATCTAAACGAGAAAAGTGGAGCAGTGAGACTTGAAGAAAACACAGAACATCCCCATGACCCAGGCAAGCAAGATCTTTTGCACAGAAGATGGGAAGTGCCAACAACTGACAAAGAAAACATCTGGCAACTGGGGTTCAGTTTATATTGGAAAAAAAAAAGAACAGCGAGTGAAAGGTGCGCCTCAGCTGGGAAGACACCAGCGAGTGTCCTGAGCTTGGGTGAGAGCAGATGCACTGCAGTGCATGGGCCTGAGGACAGCACGGCACCGGGGCCACGAGGTAAGTGAGCCATTCCCACAGACGCCTGGCAGAAGCACAGCCATGGGGAGGGAGAGTGGACCGGAGAGAGAGGAAAGTCTCCACGACTGGACACCACGGTGAGGATGCCAAAAGCCAGTGAGTCATTTCAAAATGGTCAAAATGGTGAACTTCAACTCAGTAAAGAAAAAAACTGACAAAAGTTTGCCGGAAAATACAAAGAAATCCTACAAAAATGTAAGAAAATGACTAACCTACAGAGAAATAACCCCAAGACTTTAATAGGCACACCCAGGGCACGCATAAGCATGCAGAAAAGCACACAACATCAGAGATCATGGGGGAAATGGAAATTAAATCCCAAGGCAATGCCACCACCACCAAGAGAGGGCTAAAACTGCAGACAGGCAATACCGAGCGCTGGTGAGAATGCAGAACCACTGGGCTCCCACCTGACTTCAGTGGTACAAGTTGGTACAAGTTGCTTTGGGGAAACCAGCAGCAATGCTAAAGTTAGCACATCCATGCTCTATGACCCAGCAACTCCAACTCCGATCCTCGCTCATCAGAAATGAATCCTGTTTCAAAACCATGGCAGAGGAGGTACACCAGCTTTACTCACACCAGCCCCAAGTGGAAACAGCCCCACTGTCTAACAGCAGAAAAGGTGACTCGTTCACACGGGGCATCTCCAGAGGACGGAGAACCACAAGGACATCTGGCATGCAGTGCCCAGCCCGAGGCAGGTGCTCAGCAGGTCCTGTCAAATGTGGGAAGGAAGAAGACCGAGAGCCAGGGCACAGACTCCTGGCTTGTGTAGCCACCGGGAGGCAGCGTGGAGGTTGTCCAGATTAGACAGCTTTGCCAGGAGTTATTTTCAAAGAGAAAAATACTCTGGAATGAATAAAGCAGTATAAAAATTTAACCAAATCACATCCTTGAAATAGTGAAAATCATCATGAGTCACTTTTTTTTCGCAGTGCTGGGGATGGAACCTGGGGCCTGACACCGGGGCAAGTGCCTCACACTGAGCTCTATCTCCAACCCATGGCCAGCTTGGAGCAGAAGCACACCGTGGCTCTCTCACAAGAGTAAAGACTGCCACGCATGAGGAAGTACTGTTTGCTGATTTACTTTACTGAACTGGAAACCTTTAGCTCCGAGAGACACACATTCACGAGCAGCGGTCTCTTCACCAGAGTCCCGAGCAGCCTCTTGCCACAGCCTAGTGCCTGGCCAGGGCAGGACATGCACCCTGCAACTCCTGGCCACCACTGACATTCCCTGTGCGTGTGAATCCTGTCACCTCTTACCTGCTACGTGAACACTCGGTGCACAGCCTTCGGGAACTCCCTGGACACATCCAGGCTGCTGGCGCTGTGCTGGACAGCTGGGCAGGGCTCCCTGGCACAGAGGTGCCGAGGCCTGCTTGCCACTCACCCTTGAACTCATCTGACTCTTTTTGGCTCATACAAATAAAGCTGCTATGAATGCTCATGTACCGGTTTCCTCACTTCTCAAGGGTAAGTGTTGAGTGTGATAGCAGGACTGTGCAGTGAAAATGCCTGGTAACGCTACTGTTGCTACTTAGACTGTTGACGGCAGTCCAAGGGCATTTTCCATTCTCTCTGAAAAGCTGTTCTCTCAGGGAGGAGAAGCCTATGTTCCAAAGTGAACCTTTTAAAAATCTTTCACACTACGCAACAGAAGACATGCTGCTAACCAGTTTGTCATCACTGAACAGAACCCAAAACTGCCTTTAAACTGAAACTACTATTTCAGGTGGGAAGCCGCTGGGTCGTGCAGCAGAGGTGGCTCTTTACAGCTCAGGCGTGGCCTTACTGTACCACATCACATTTCTACATAGTGCTTTAAGAATGCAAGTGAAGCCAGGCATGGTGGTGCATTGCATGCCTATAATACCAGTACCTGGGAGGCTGAGACAGAAGGATTACAGGTTCAAGGATAGCCTTTGTAAGTAGCAAGACTCAGCAACCTAATGAGGCCATGTTTCAAAATAAAAAAGTAAAAAGGGAGCCAGGAGTGATAGCCCACGCTTGTAATCCCAGTACTTGGGAGGTTGAGCCTGGAAGATCCAGGTTCGCGGCCAGCCTCAGCTACTTAGTGAGGCCCTCTGCAACTTAGTGAGACCCTGTTTCAAAATAAAGAATAAGCCGGGCGTGGTGGCGCACGCTTGTAATCCCAGCATTCGGGAGGCTGAGACCGGAGGATCCGGGTTCACGGCCAGCCTCAGCTACCTAGTGAGGCACTCCGCAACTTAGTGAGACTCGGTTTCAAAATAAAGAATAAAAAATAGGGCTGGGGGTATAGCTCGGAGGTAGAATCCCCCTGAGTTCAATCCCTGGTACCGCAAAAAAAAAAAAAATAAAAATAAAAAAATAAAGAATAAAAAATAGGACTGGGGGTGTAGCTTGGAGGTGGAATGCCCCTGGCTTCAATCTCCAGTATTGAAAAAAAAGTAAAAAGGGCTGGGGTGTAGCTTGGAGGTAGAATAGCCCCTGGGTTCAATCCCCAGTACCAAAAAAAAAAAAAAAAAAAAAAAGAAGGAGGAGGAGAAGAAAAAGAGTAAAGAGTGTGAGTGAGCTGGACGTGGTGGTGCACGCTTGTCATCCCAGTACCTGGGAGGCTGAGGCAGGAGGATTGCAGGTTTGCAGCCAGCCTCAGCAACTTAGTGAGACCCTCTGCAACTAGTGAGACCCTGTTTCAAAATAAAAGAATAAAATCAGGCTGGGAGTGTAGCTCAGAGGTAGAATGCCCCTGAGTTCCATCCTCAGTACCCGCCCCCCAAAAAAGAGTGTAAGTGAAACAAACAAGCTGCAGCACAAAAAAAGTGTGCACAAAATAAAAAATATTAGTGTTTCAAATATGCTAATCAGTACTAAAACGAAGCAATAAAGAACTGACCACAGCCGGGCGTGGTGGCGCACGCTTGTAATCCCAGCATTCGGGAGGCTGAGACCGGAGGATCCGGGTTCGCGGCCAGCCTCAGCTACCTAGTCAGGCACTCCGCAACTTAGTGAGACTCGGTTTCAAATAAAGAATAAAAAATAGGGCTGGGGGTGTAGCTCAGAGATAGAATGCCCCTGAGTTCAATCCCCAGTACCGCAAAAAAAAAAAAAAAAAAAAGAACTGACCACAGGTTTCCAGTGAAACACATTATAAACAGTCACATAAATAACATATAAAGTTTGAGGATTACCGTCAACATTAAAAAGATGAAAGCAGATATTCCTAAAATAAGGATTTCTTTGTTCCCTTTGCTTTCCATATGCAGCTTTCGATAATATGGTCCTATGAGGTAAGTCTTTATAACAAGACACAGAAGAAATACGGCCGCCAGTGAAAAGAGAATCTGGCCGATCAGAAGCAGAATTCGCAGCACTTCCATGATAATGCTAGGAAAGAAAGAAAGAGGGACATGTCATGTCACTTCTAGAACACAGTCCTCTAAAACCCAGCAAGATGATCTTTTTTCTTTAACAAAATAATTCACAAGCCGGGCGTGGTGGCGCGCACTTGTAATCCCAGCATTCAGGAGGCTGAGACTGGAGGATCCGGGTTCGCAGCCAGCCTCAGCTACCTAGTGAGGCACTCTGCAACTTAGTGAGACTCGGTTTCCAAATAAAGAATAAAAAAAATAGGGCTGGGGGTATAGCTCGGAGGTAGAATGCCCCTGAGTTCAATCCCCAGTACTGCAAAAAAAAAAAAAAAAAAAAAAAAAAAAAAAAAAAAAAAAAAAAACACAAAACAAAACAAAATAATTCACCCAAATCATACACATTTTTATTTTGAAATACTCAAAAACTATGAATTAGACAGTGTGATGGTACACACTTGTAATCCCAGTACACAGGAGGCTAAAGCAGGAGGATCATAGGTTCAAAACCAGCTTTAGCAACTTAGCAAGACCCTATTTTCAAATAAACAAATAAAATTGGGCTGGGGGATCTAGTTCGGAGGTAGAATTTCCCCGGATTCAATCTTCAGTACCACAAAATAAATAAATAAATAAATAAATAAATAAATAAATAAATAAATAAAACTATGAATTACATTAATCTCAAATCAAATGTATGAATCAAATGTGGACTGTTTTGCAGTCAGCACTTTGGAGCAAGTTCATTTTCCAGGATGCAAAGATTCTTGAATGAAAGTTTTCCTACTTCAGTGGATACCTGATGGCAGGATTCCCCCAGGAGCCAGCCCCATCAACTGTTCCTGGCAAGCCAACAGTTACCCTTAACCTCACACTACAGTCTCCACTAGAAACATGACTATAGATTTCCAGTGACTTTCAGCAGCACACCCCTGATGCCAAACCAGAGAGTAGAAGCTGGAGTCCGGCCTCTAGACGTGAAGAAAGCGAGTCTTCATGAGCTCTTTAGACACTGTTCAGATCTCAGGGTCACCGAGACCCAGCCCCGAGCGAGCTCCCCAAGAAAGGCACTGCAGTGTGCCCGCAGTATTCAGGATCACGTGTGTGGACTCAGCTAGCACCACTCAGCCCAAAGTTTTTGTTTAAAAATGTTCCTTCTCAAGGGAGAGCCCCATCTGATCACCGAGAAAGGACCCATCCCTGCAGCCCGAGAGAGGATAGTTCTGGACGCCAATCTCAGATTGCAGCATGATGAGCTAGGGGACTGTGAACAGAGGAAGACGGGACCAGGAGACCAGTAGTGATACTCGAGCACAGCCACAGAAAGCCCTGCAACCACACTCTGAATGGCGAGGGAGAGCCAGTGGCCGCAGCCCTAGAGGGGTGGCGATCTCCCTGCTCCCAGACGCAGCAGGCTAGGTCACTTCACAGTCCTGACCAGGCTTCCCAGGACCCCCACCCTACTGTGCCCAGCTCTAGGCTGCTGGCCCCTCCCCTCCCTGCCCACCACGCAGGCCCCTCAGTGGACATCCCGCCTAGACCTGCCTCTGCAGCTGGCTGCTGAGTCCTGGTGTCCAGTCGCTGTACCAGCTGGTACAGAGAAAGGGCTCTGGGGAGGTCCTGTCCTGCTATGGGCTCACTGCCCCTCTTCTCTCCTCTGCACAACACTCAAGCACAGTGGAGAGCGCCTTGTCTATGATCACCTTCCCTCCCCACACAGGAGCTCCCTGAGCCCCACGTCCCTCCCTACCCCATGTGTTCTGAGAGCATAGGGCAGCATGTGCTCCTACTGCCCAGTGTCCACATCCATGTCACAGAGGAGAAAACAGGGTCAGAGACTGGGAGGCAGAGCTGGAGGGGACACAGAGCTGGCTGCAGCACCACGCCTGGGGGCCTGGCGCAGCTCTCTGCAATGACTTCCTAGGGTCTGAGGTCAGATCTACCACCCAATCACCGTCCACTCATGTATGCATACCTATGCATGAAGATCCCACACATGCAGGCACATACACCCATGCACACACACCCATGAGTGCAGACCCCATACATGCAGGCACACACACCCATGCATGGAGACCCCACTCATATATATGCACATGCACCCGTGAGCACAGATCCCCCACACATATGTGCACACACACCCATGAGTGTAGACCCCACGTATGCAGGCACCCACCCTCATGTATGTGGACCCCACATGCATACATGCACACACTCCGATGAATACAGGTGCCACACATGCTGGCACACACACCCATGAGTGCAGACCCCATACATGTGGGTACACACACCCATGCATGGAGATCCCACACATATATATGCACATGCACCCGTGAGCACAGATCCCGCACACATATGTGCACACACACACACATGAGTGCAGACCCCACGTATGCAGGCACCCACCCTCATGTATGTGGACCCACATGCATACATGCACACACTCCGATGAATACAGGTGCCACACATGCAGGCACACACACCCATGAGGGCAGACCCCACACACATACGTGCATGCACACCAATACACACAGACCCCACATACATGCATGCATGCACACAGGCCCAACATGCATACATACCCATGCTTACAGACTCCACATATATACATTAATGCAAACCCATGCATGCAGACCCCAGTCATGCAGGCACACATACTCATGAGCAGACTCTACACATATACATGTATGCACGCCCATGCACACAAACCCATGCATACGTGCACATCCCTCACCATGTTCCAGGAACTGTCAACCCTCCTAACTACCTGGGGCAGATACTGTTGTAGCCCCACGTGACTGGTGACAGAGTGAGGAACAGCGGGGCCATGTGGCTTGCTCACATCCAGAACTCATGAGTGACGAAGCCAGAACTGGAGCCCACACGGTAAACCTGTGCTACACGAGCTCTGGACACGTCTTTGGGAAAGGCATTAGGTAGCATTTGATAAACAAATGACTTTTTATTATTTTTTGTGGTGCTGGGGATTGAGCCCAGGAGCTTTCTACCTTTGAACTATATCCCCAGCCCTATTTTACTTATGATTTTTTAAACAGCCTCGCTAAGTTGCTGACACTGGCCTCAAACCTGTAATCCTCTTATCTCAGCCTCCCCATAAACAAGTGGTTTTAAACTAGAAAAGCAAACTGTGTGCAAAACCCTCACCTGGAGGATGTAGTTGCTCCCGCTTGGATGAGTGTCGGCATGACGGCGATGAACAGCCCCAGCTGCACGTCCTGCATCACCAGCATGCCAAGCAGCACCGTGCTGTAGTCGATGTCACCTGCTGGAGAGAGCAGCACTCAGAGCACTGGCAGTGACCTAGCATCCCAGGCCCAGGTGCAGTCATCTGCACGTCTCCAAAACGACCAGAAGAATTTCGATACCCAAGTAAGAATAGACTACTTTTTTTTGGGGGGGGGGGTATGGGGGATTGAGCCCAGAGACATTCTATCTCCAAGCTACACCCCAGTCCTATTTTTTTTTTAATTTTGAAATAGGATCTTGATAAGCTGCTGAGGGTCTTGCTAAGTTGCTAAGGCTGGCCTCGAGCCTGCAATCCTCCTATCTCAGCCTCCCAAGTACTGGGATTATAGGTGTGCACCACCACACTGGTTAGGCTGCTCTTGGAAGCCAGGTGTGGTGGCATGCACCTGTGATCCAAGCTCCTGGGAGGCTGAGGCCAAGAACCTCTTGAGCCTAGGAGTTCAAGGCCAGCCTGGGGATTAGAGCAAGACCCTGTCTCCTAAAAAAAAAAAAAAAAAAAAGGACATTTTAAATCTTTAAAGGACGTCGGCATTTGCTCTCTAAGTGATTCTAAGTCTTTCTTTCTTTCTTTCTTTCTTTCTTTCTTTCTTCTTTTCTTTTTCTTCTTGAGAGGGGTCTCACCATGTTGCCCAGGCTGGTCTAGAATTCCTGAGCTCAAGCAATCCTCCTGCCTCAGCCTCCCAAATAAGGAAGTGTAGGACTACACTTGCACCAACACCATGCCATAAAGGCTTTTTGTACATAAAATCACTAGAGCATTTTATTTCCATGACTTGTTGCTGATATAATTACAGAAAATATCATTATAAGAAGATGTCACAGAAAACAAGATGACCAGCTCGATGATCCCAGAATGCATGAGCCGTGACCTCCCCCGGCTCCTCGGAGGCCAGGCCTTGGCCTCTTTTTGGTCACAGGCTCTGGGGTTTCCTGAGAGGGCACCCCAGCCCCGCTCCTCCCTTCCCCTGGCCTGTACATTCACAGGAAGTACTTTTCCTGGTCACCACAAAACCACAGTAACAAAAGAGCAGCAAACTACAGGCTGCATTTCCACCTTTCAGTGGTGACCCAGGGCTGGCCAGAACTGAGGCAGGAAGGGCAACATCAATCCCTTGACCCACCAAGCCCACTGTGCATTCTGCAGTGGAGACTGGCGTTTTTAAATCATGGTCCAGTTTCTCTCTGGCCCTCAAACCTTCCTAAACTTACAAGCACGTAACAGGTGTTCTCCTTAATTCAGGGAAGTGCCCTGGCAGAGCCCACGCCTGGGCCCCCGTAGCCACCTGGACAATGCGGAGGGGCAGGAGGCTTCGCAAGTTCTCCTCACAGGCCTTCTCTGGCAAACTCACAAGTCGAGACCACAGGAGCATTAACGACACTCCGAGCACGCCATCACCTACCTTCTTTCTCAGCCCGGACACTGCCCACGAGGAACCTGGACACCAGAGGTGTGCTCGATAAGGAAAGACACGCAGAAATGAAGACGCTCTGGGTAGGTCTGATCCGCAGAAGGTGTCCCCACAACAAGCCAAAAGCAATCATTAGTAGGGTCATGTAACAGGGTCCTTGTAAGGATATCTTCCACACCTTGAAGAGAAGACATGTGTTGATGCACATTCGAGTCACAGCAGGCCACCTCAGACCAGCACCACAGAGTCTGTGCGTGCTGTGACCTGATCTCTGGGGTCCTGACGCAACACACTCACCCCAGGCTCACACACACACATAAATCTCCCTCGGCATCTCCACAGGACCAGTTAGAGGACCTCTGCCAGACACCCAAATCCAATGACGTTCAAGTTCCTTAGAGAAAATGCATAGTATTTAGCTGAGTGTGGTGGCACACACCTGTACCCCAGAACTTGGGAGGCTGGGACAGAAGGATCTCAGCCAGCCTCAAGTAACTTAGGAAGGCTCTCTACAACTTACTGAGACCGTTTCAAAACAAAGAACTAAAAACGAGAGAGATAGATACAAATATTTTATTTATCTAGTGATACTAGGGATTGAACCTAGGGGCAGTCTACCTTGGAGCTATACCCCCGGCCCTATTTTATATTTTTGTTTTAAAACAGGGTCTTGCTAGGTTGACCAAAGTCTCGCTAAATTGCTGAGACCGGTCTTGAACATGCGATCCTCCTGTCCCAGTTTCCCAAGTACTGGGATTACAGATGTACCCCACCATGCCCCTCTTCTGTATACTTTGACTCGTTTCTAGGTGACTTATAAAAACAAATACAATTTAAGCCGAGCATGGTGACGCACGCTTGTAATCCCAGCATTTGGGAGGCTGAGACCGGAGGATCCGGGTTCAAGGCCAGCCTCAGCTACCTAGTGAGGCCCTCCGCAACTTAGTGAGACCCTGTTTCAAAATAAAGAATAAAAAATAAGGCTGGGGGTATAGCTCGGAGGTAGAATGCCCCTGAGTTCAATCCCCAGTACCGCAAAAAAAAAAAAAAAA
>PVLC010004991.1:25207-56747 GCA_004027655.1 Graphiurus murinus | reverse complement strand
TACATGTTATATACATATGTGTATGTCTGTATGCATATGTATATGTATGTATTTGTATGTATGTGTATATATCGTGTGTGTGTGTGTGTGTGTGTGTGTGTGTGTGTGTGAGTTGATCTAATTCTCAGGACAAACCTTGGAGGTAGAGATCACCTCCTCCCATATTTAGATGAAACACAGGGACAAGCAGAGGCTAGGTAATCTGTGTGAGGTCACAGAGATGGGAACTATCAGCCCAGGAAGCAAGCCCAGGCAGTACAGCTAGATATACAAATCTTACAGCACTCAGACCTGCATTAAACATGATGGGAAATGCGGGAGAAGCCAGGTTTGTTCTGGAGGGCATGGGGGAGCGAACACAGGGGTGCTCTATACCACTGAGCCACATTCCCAGTCCTTTTTCTTTTTCTTTTTCTTTTTTTTTTTGTGTGTGTTACTAGGGATTGAACCCAGGGACCCAGGGACATTCTACCACCAAGCTACAACCTCAGCCCCATTTTCTATTCTTTATTTTAAAACAGGGTCTCACTAAGTCGCAGAGGGCCTCACTAAGTAGCTGAGGCTGGCTGTGAATCCAGATCCTCCAGTCTTAGCCTCCCAAGTACTGGGATTACAAGCATGCGCCACCACGCCTGGCTTATTTTTTATTTTGAGACAGGGTCTAAGTGTTGCAGGATGGCCTTGAACTTGCGATCCTCCTGCCTCAGTCACTGGGATTACAGGAGTAGGCCATCGCGCCCAGCAGACACCGGGTTTTGACCCTAACCCTCGAGGGCTGAAGAGACACAATGGTAACGCCACGGTATTTATAGGAGTATTGCATGTTGACAAAGTGGGGGCTCACTGTACACCACCTGAAACACTTGCTCATGGTTCTCCTCCCTGCACACTGTCAGGGCCAGCATTTCATTAGCACTAATTTCCTGTTCCAGGGCCCTGGCTGGAAGTGGACATGGGACCCAGAGGGCTAGATGCACGTGGAGCCGCGAGGTTGAGGCTGCCTGAAGGCCCTGTGCAGGGCTCGTCTCTGTGCGGCTCTCCCTTGGGTGTGCTGCAGCACGGGACACTCTCTCCCCAGGTTTGGGAAACAGTCCTTCTTCAAAACGTTGGGAGGTAGCTGGGCATGGTGGCACAGGCTTGTAATCCCAACATTTGGGAGGCTGAGACCGGAGGATCTGGGTTTGCGGCCAGCCTCAGCTACCTAGTGAGGCACTCTGCAACTTAGTGAGACCCTGTTTCAAAATAAAGAATAAAAAATGGGGCTGGGGATATAGCTCAGAGGTAGAATGCCCCTGAGTTCAATCCCCAGTACCACAAAAAAAAAAAAAAAAAAAAAGTTGGGAGGTTCTTTTGAAGCTAGTTGTTGACATTTTCAACCTCAGCCCAGTGAGTGCTTGCCTGGCTTCCCATGGCTCGACCAGTGGTCCTCCTCTTCTTCCAGGAGAGGAATCAAGGAGCCTTCCCCCCCACAGAGTCCCGGCGCATGTAGAGACCCAGACCCCAGGGAGGGAAGCGACTCCCCATAGGCTGCTCCGGAAGTGCTCCAATGCCCTTGCCTACTCCTGAGCCTGGCGATGATGCTGTCACTCTGAAGCTAACTGTTCTCCCTTTCCCTGGCGTCAGGCCAAGACCAGGAGGGGTGCCTGGGGCAGGTGCCAAGGCAGCTGCGGTTTTCGAGGGAGCTGACTGCGCTAGACTGAGAGCTCACAGGGTGTAGGCAGTCCCCCAGGAAGTAGTGTCAGCCTTTATTTAGGGTCTTGCTAGCCCTTTGGGGTGCCCCAAAGTTTAGGTCTGTATCTGTTGCTAACTAGTGGTGCACTCTGGGAAGTAAACAGGATCTGCAGCTCTAGTTTCCACCTGTGTAATGAGAAAAGGAGGGACGGAGCCCCCTGAGGCTGTGGCCGGGCTGGACCTTCTCGGACCTCATCCAGTCCCTGTCCACAGAGAGGTCACGAGGGCCGAGAGGCAAGCTGTGGAGGCTCCTGGTGGAACCAGAAGCTTCTAGTCAGCGTGGGAGTACGGGACTGTCAGAAAGGCAGCTCATGGTCCACCCCAGGTAGAGCCTGCATGGCACGATCCCCAGCTAAACCTGCCATTAGGGTTTAGGAAAAGCTGCAGGCAAACCCTCAGCTGTGGCTCTACGCCCCCGTGTTTGGATTCCAGCCTCATGAGCCTTCTCAAGTCATCTTCCAATTCCCTTCCTTAATAGACTTTTTTTTTTTTTGTATCGTGTTGACTCCAGGGGTTTTCTACCTCAAAGTTACATCCCCAGCCCCTTTTTATTTTTTATTTTGAAACAAGGTCTTGCTAAATTGCTGAGGCTGGCCTCAAACCTGCAATCCTACTTTCTCAGCCTCCCAAGTACTGGGATTACGGATATGCACCACCACGCCCAGCTTGAGGCACATCTTTCTGAAACACCAAATGCAAGCCACAGAGCAGGCCATCTGTGGCGCCGTTGTGCATCTGCAGCTGCTGGTGCAGCCAGCACTGTAGGTGCTCTGCAAGCATCCTGGAAGACTAGCAGACACAAAGGAGAAGGAAACGTACTCCCAGTCCCGATCACAGCAGCAGAAACTGATTAAGTACCAGGAGATAAAACCTGAAGAAGGGTTTAAGTGAAGCTCAAAGACTGACCACATGGTGGCACATAACTACCCATGAATACAGACGAGTCCATCTGAGGAACCCAAGGCCAGGCAGGAAGGCTGCAGCTTCCCCAGCCATCTCCAGAGTCCAGCATCTGGAACTCTTTCCAACCAGACCTCCAGGAGAGCCGAGGCCTGAGAGGCCCTCCAGCAATAACTACCATTTCAGAAAGCCCTATACCACGGCTTTCCCGCCATGCACACACTGACCACAGGCAGGAGCCCAGAGATGCAAACCCGCCACCCTAGTTCAGATTGTCCTAAAGCGTTATGGGTCGTCCACACCTGAGCAACAATGTGAAACACAAATGAATTACATAATAATGGAGTTTAAGTAGGTACCATCCAGACCCATGGACTTAAGCAGCCCTAAAAGGTGTTCATCCCTGGTGGTAAAAACCAGAGTCAATGTGTCCGTGAAGGAAGGTCTAGGCTGCTGCTATAGCAGCAGCAAAGGCTCAAGAACAGCAACAGCGAGGACCCGCCAGTGACAAGGGTGCAATATTGTCTGCCATGACTTCAAGGTCCAGCAAGGACTCATGGGAGCCCGCACCCATGCCCTCTGACCAGCATTCTCCTCACTCCTCAGATGTGTCACCCAGAGCAGCCAAGCACAACTGACCAACACAGCAATGCCCTTCCTTCCCAGCCACCTGCGTTTAGATCACCAAGTGCACCAGCCCAGACAATGAACAACATCAGCATGGGAAGAGGTATACTGCTACACAGTGTCTACAACTTTCACATCAGTGCTGCTAGGTGATACAGTTGTATTATTCAACTCAGGACCGTACAGTAAAAAAAAAAAATACAAATTTGGAAGACTTAGAGGCAGAAGAAGCTTTAAATTCCCAAATTCCTACAGTACAGATGAAGAAACTCGTGTTGACAAAGGTTCAGACCTCGCAGAAGTAGCAGCAGAAGCTGATTTCAGCGGCCGAGCTTGCTCTCGGTTTGCTATCAATGTCTCTGATTACACACACAATAACCAGATGAGCGCCTGCGATAGGGAAAGAAGACCTCACGCTCCACGCAGCCAGCCCAAGATGGTACCTATGCCAGCAGGTCCTGGCTACTTCATGAAGCAGGACACCCCAGAGACCTCACCATCCAAGCCCTTCCCCCACCCAGAACACACTCAAGAGAACTCAGAGGAAGAATGAGCCACTCTTTTAGGACCCAGAAAGTGGTCAATTTTCTTCAAACTTGGAGGTTAGAGGTTCGCATTGGGGGCTACCATGTCAGAAACATGAAAAGATAAGAGTACCTGAAGGTACCCTGAAGTACCTGCAGGAAGCATTAGAGTCACTGTCAGAATGCCTCAGAGGAAGCCTATCTTGAGTAGTCGTCACAGGGAAGGGAGATCACTCAGCAGATGGACAAACGCACCTTTCAATGGAAAAAGAGAAGGCAAAAGAAAACGAAAGGTCCTAAGAATAACAGGAAGAACTAAGCGGCAAACCAGAGAAGAGTACAAGGAAAACCACCAGAAACCAGAGGGGCTGCTTCTGGAAACAAGCCAAGTCTTTAAAAGTTTACTTTTCCTTATATAAAAAAGAAAATACAGCTGGGCGTGGTGGCGCACGCTTGTAATCCCAGCATTCGGGAGGCTGAGACCGGAGGATCCGGGTTCGCGGCCAGCCTCAGCTACCTAGTGAGGCACTCCGCAACTTAGTGAGACTCGGTTTCAAAATAAAGAATAAAAAATAGGACTGGGGGTGTAGCTCGGAGGTAAAATGCCACTGAGTTCAATCCCTAGTACCGCGCAAAAAAAAAAAAAGAAAATACTTGTCAGGAGTGGTGGTACACACCTGAATCTCAGTACCTGGGAGGCTGAGACAGGAGGATTGCAGGTTCAAGGCCAGCCTCAGCAATGTAGCAAGACCCTCAGCAACCTAGTAAGACCCTATTTCAAGATTTAAAAATAAATAAATAAAGGGCAGGAGATAAGAGTTCAAAGGTATAGTGCTTCTGGGGTCAATTCCCACTACATACACCCAAAAAATTAAATACTGATTATTAAGAAAAATTTGGGAACACAAAGAAGGTGCCCACAGTCACACAGTTGTCCCTGCCCCGTGTCCCTACTCCCTTTGGGTCATCACTGTCATGTCATAGCTGCCCCCTTTCTGAGATGGGGTCTCACTGTATCGCCCAGGCTGAACTGAAAGTCCGGCTTGGACAGCCTCAGCCTCCAAGCAGCTGAGATTACAGGTGCACACCACCATGCCCAGCTTCACGTTTTAAGCTAAGAGCTATAACAAACATTCTTGTAATCATTTAATGGCTACATAACAGTCCATCAAGATTATATCATGGTATAAATAATCACTAGACATCAGATTGCTTCCAATCTTCCTTAAACATATCAGAATGAGGAGCTAGAACTTTGTTGTGGGTAAATTCTTTAAACATACTCCTTCCTTGGATGGAGACCTTAGGAGAACTACTGGGTCAAAGGCTTAAGCCAGAGCCAGATGCTCTCCAGAGCAGGAGTGGGGCCTGAGGCTGCCACACCCAGCGTGCCTGGCTCAGGCTGCAGGCCACGGCGGCACACGATTCCACTTTCCTTTGGATTACCACAAGTGCTCGATTTAGCCCCCATCACCCTAATCAGTTATGTTCACTGTGAGACGCCTGATGAAAAACAAAGCGTCTTCAATTTATCAACCTCCATCTTAGGAATTTTTTTTCTAGGCTAACATTCTGAATATTCAATTTCCATGATATTTCACCCTCAAATAGTTTAGCACCTTTTTGGAGGGCCCTACATATTGAATTTCAGACATTACTTCTCAGAAGTTTTCTGAAATTAGCCACATGAAAGTTAATTTCATTTATCAAAATTTAATTTGTTCAAACCTAGCACTTTCTGTCTTTTCAAATTTATGTCCTAAACATAATATCAAACTAAAATGTCATGTTCTATCCTGGAAATATTTAACTCAATATATAAACTGACCAAAAAAAATGCTAAATATGGATAAAGCAAACAGATTGAGTCCTTACCTTCCTCAGCTTTTCTGGGGAAAATTCTAAGCCAACCAGAAAAAGGGTAAAGAAGACGCCAAATTCTCCTAACGTCTCCACCTGTACAACAGACTGAAAAACAAGGACACATCAAGTCACATCATTTTGTTTAGCATATTAAGTATACTTTACCAATCATATACTAATAATATAGTCAGTGGAAACATTCCCTCCAAAACAGAACCTTTAGAAAGAAACAAATTCTTTAAATTTCCTCTACATCTGCGAATATTTTGCCTTCTTGATTTCCCCTTTTGCTTAATTAGCGAGAGGAGTGTTTATTTTCTAAGAACAAAGTGCAAGTTCAGTGACTTTCAGATTCTTCATCATTCTGTCCTCAGCCTCCCAAGTACTGGGATCACAGGCATGGACCACCAGGCTGGGCTGTCATACAGGTTTTGACATATAGGGTTCTACGTTTGTTTTTATTCTTCATTTGTTATTTACTTATTTATGGTACTGGAGATTGAACCCTACCTCTACACTACATCCACCCCTATTTAACTTATTTTGTGGGTGTGTATGTGGTACAGGGTATTGAACGTAGGGGTATTCTACCTCTGAGCTATACACCAGCTCTATTTTATTTCTTATTTTGAAACAGGATCTAAATTGAGGGCCTAAATTGCTGAGGTGGCTACGAACTTGCAATCCTGTCTTGGCCTCCTAAGTACTGGGATTACAGGCATGTGCCACCACACCCAGCTTATATTTTATTTGATTGGAAGCAATCTGCATGTCTGAAACAGGGTCTCACGAAGTTGCTGAGGCTGGCCTCGAAACTGTGATCCTCCTGTTGCAGCCTCTTGTTATTCATTTTTAGTGCTACTCGATCATCATCTGTTTGGTTTTCTGCGGTGCTCACATGCTATAGTGTTCCTGAGCTTACTGCTCTGTGATCCCACTTGAGCTTGTGTCAGGACTCCTGTCCTGTTTTTAATTGCATCTTTCTCTTGCAACCTTTTTTAGATGCTTTACTGAATCTCATTTACAGTATTCTTTGGACACCACATGTAAGCATATAACCTTCGTGTGCGTGTGTGTGTGTGTGTGTGGTGTTAGTGGGGACTGAACCCAGGGACACTTTACCTCTGCGCTTACACCTCCAGCCCTTTTTTATCTTTTTGTTTTGAAAGAGGGTCTTGCTAGGTGGCTGAAAGTCTCACTACATTGCTGAGGCTGTCCCTGAACCTGCAATCCTGTCTCAGCCTCCCAAGTGCTAGGGTTCTAGGTGCACCACCTTGCCCAGCTAGCCTCTACCCTTTAATAGGCAGCTCATTCCACCAGATGTTTGCTCTTAGGTTTCTAATGTGATGTCTTCTCATTTTTACCTTAACTTAGTGCTGCTTTTATTTTTATTTCTCTTCCCTTTTCTTAATCAGGCTGTGACTTAGGACTTTGAAATAACATTTAAACCTGTATTTCTCAACTTGATAAAGCCCATCACTTCCTACAAGGAAAAGATTAACATTTTCATACAATTGTACTTCTACTAACTACTAACTTCCAGTTACACCTCCAGAGCTATTTTACCTTTTATTTTGAAAGAGGGTCTCATTAAATCACTGAGAACCTTGTTATACAGCTGAGGCTGGCCTTGAACCTGAGATCCTCCTGCCTCAGCCTCCAAGGTACTGAGCTGATAGGCATGTACCACCACACCCAGCTCTTGGATCTTTATTTATAACATTATCTTTCCAGAGTACATCTGATTTATTAAGATCAGAATACCTGTGGCATCCAGTTGTTTACATTATCGTTATTTTGCACTAACTCTGCTTGTGAGTTATCTTTGCTACTGAGAAAAAAAGGAAGAAAATAATGTGTAGTTGCTTTTACTTTCCCACATGCTGGAAAATGGGTAGGATGGACAGAAAGGCTTTCCACCAGTGGCTTTTTTATACTGTTCTGAGTCACACAGAAATGCCTGTTCAGAAAATGAAACTGGAAGAGCCTGCTGTGCCAGCGGAGCCTTCATGGGACCCCCAGGGTGCAGGGCTCCACTCAGAGTAAGTCATGGTTGGAAGGCCCAAGGTACTAAGCTGATGGCTCTTTCCCTGGCCAGTGCTTATTTGCTGTTAAGATTAGTCTTTCGACCACCGGGCGTGGTGGCGCATGCTTGTAATCCCAGCATTTGGGAGGCTGAGACCGGAGGATCCGGGTTCGCGGCCAGTCTCAGCTACTTAGTGAGGCACTCCGCAACTTAGTGAGACCCTGTTTCAAAAGTAAAGAATTAAAAATAGGGCTGGGGGTGTAGCTCAGAGGTAGAATGCCCCTGAGTTCAATCCCCAGTACCTAAAAAAAAAAAAAAAAAGATTAGTCTTGCATTGTTGTCTTCAGACCCCTCTGCCATCCCTCTATCTAGGGAAATCACTGAGGTCCTTACAACCTGGTTCAGTCTGTGCAGGGAGAAAGGGCTCAGATGGATCACCCTGTGCTTTGCCCGCCCTCTGCCTCCTCCCACCCACCTGGAGCACAGCAGTGAGGTGAGGGAGGGCTTGCCATCTACCTGCCCGTGCTGGACCCTTGGTACCCCCCTGGCACCCTCTTCACACCTGGTCCACTTGAGGAGATGTGGGGAAGCCCATGAAAACTCAGGACGCATGTCCAGGTGCGATGGGGCACAAGGGGCGCAGACAGGAGGAGACGCCCCACCCACCCTAGAGATGTGCTCCATCACCTTTCTGGGCGTGTGTTAAGAACTGCTTAAGAGTACACTGAGCTGGGGTGGGGGGCGTATGCCTGTAATCTCAATACTTGGGGGGCTGAGACAGGAGGATGGCAGGTTTGAAGTGAGCATATATTAACTTAGTGAGACTGTTTCAAAACTTAAAAATAGAAAGGGCTGGGAGTATAGGTTGGAGGTAGAATGTCCCTGGGTTCAATCCCAGTACAAGATAAAAAAAAAGAGAAAAAGAAAAACAGGTACACTGGACCCGCATTGTTGGTTGCTTTCCGTCTCTGAAGGATGGTCTGGATAACCCAGTCCATAATATTGCCAGAAATGGAGTCTTTAAAACTAAGGAGATGGGCAGCGTTCCTCTCATCTCACTAGGTAAGCCACCCTTCACTGGGAGTGGCTTGGTGTGTAAGACCAAAGTTCTTCACTGACTCAAGCTGGAAACTTTTTAGCCTTTGTGGGTGTCTCTTCTGCATCGGGTTAGATACTAAAACAGTTACATTTTATTCTTACCTTAATACTGTTTAGTCCTGAAGGCCCCAGAAGCACACCACAGATGATATACCCAAACATGGTAGGCAGTCCTATGGTTGTACACAGCCAGCCGCAGGGCAAGGACAACATTCCTATGGAAACAATGTCCTAATGCAGAACAAACAAATGAGAAGCAGGGAAATGTAAGATGATGGTTGGCTGACTGAGAAAGCAGGAGAGGATGGTCCCTGGTGCAAACAATGAAACCAAGAGCAGGGTCACACCGAGAAGGCAAAAACACCAAGATACATTCTGAGGCTCGGTGTAATGGCACACACACACCTATAATCCCAGGACAGAACGACTACAGGTTCAATGCCAGCATGCAGTAACTTACCAAGACCCTATTTCAAAGTAAAATAAAAACAGGGCTAGTGTAGCTCAGAGGTAGAACACCCCTGGGTTCAATCCCCAGTGCCACCAAAAAAAAAAAAAAAGTATTCTGGGAGTAGACAAAGTTAGTCCTGTAAATCTATCTGCTTGCTTAAGTTGTTATGTAACTTGGGGCAGGCAACTTCTGCTGTGTCTCTGGTCTCAAAGCCTTCGGGGCTGGTGTCCTAACTCCAGCTTGTCTGCCTTCCCCATCAGATTGCCCACCAGCTAGTGGCTGATGCAGGTGAGAGTCACCAGTAGGTATTAAACTGCTAGGTGAGAGTACAATCAGGAACAGGATATTTACATAGTCTCAAAGCATTCCCTAGGAATTACTTATTCATTACAAAGGGAAGAAAAGAAAAACTTTAGGGGGAGACACCCCAGCCCATTCATGGAGGGCACAAATATATTCAGTCTACAGAATACTACCCCCCCCCACCTCCAGCCATTCCAAGAATAAGAGAGAGCAGCAATATACCTGCTGACTGATCTGTCTAGAGTACCAGATCAGCATCTGGGAGGAGCCCCTGCTACTGTCTGTCTTCCTCCCTCATTCTGAGGATAGGTTCTCTGTCTTAGTTTCCATTCCTGCACAAAGTTCCACTATTAGGGAGTTTGCTGGAGACCTGACAACTCAGCAGATTCTGCCAGGCCCCCCTGAAAGGCTGTGCTAGCTGTATCCACTTGAGTTACTCCAGAGTCACCTTGAACTAGGCCAGTTCCCTGGGAGGCCACACAGCTGCATGGCCTCCACCAGGAAGGCCAGGCACCACTGGAGGCCACACTCCACACCCTATGTCTAATGAAGCCAAATGGGACTCCTCAGGCCGAAATCCCCAGCCCTTATGAGAGCTTTCTACTTTATCGAGAAGAGTTTTGTGTGTGTGTGTGTGTGTCTGTCTGTCTGTCTGTCTGTCTGTCTCTCTCTCTCTCTCTCTCTCTCAGGATTGAATTGAACCCAGAAACCTCTAAGCTACACCCACAGCCTGATTTTTTTTTGAAACAAGGTCTCACTAAGTTGCTCCCTCACTAAGATGCTGAGTCTGGTCACGAACCTGTGATCCTCCTATCTCAGCCTCTCAAGTACTAGGATTATAAGCATGTACCACCACACCCAGCTGATTTTATATTTTTGAGACAGAGTCCCACTATGTTGACCAGTTTGATTTCAAGTGATTCTCCCACTCTAGCCTCCCGTGAAAACGGTTCTTAGAAGCTGAAAGTTTAATCCCATCACAATAACTTTCAAAAAGTCTTTCGAATTCAGAAAGTCTTCCAAATTCTCAAAATCAGAATTAATATTCCCTTAAATATCAAGGGTGCTTTCCTTTAGAAGCCATCCAGGGGCTGTCTGGAAGCACAGCTGTGGTCTGCTGGCAGTGACAGGTGCAAGGCGAGGCACCCCAGGCACGGTCCTGCAGACCCATGAAGGGCAGGCGGGGCCACGGCTTGCCTTGATGAAGTGGTGGTCAGCGCGAGGGATGGTGGCGTCCCGGGGCTTCGTCAGGACATACTGGTTGTTCTGGGAGTCGATCAGCATGCTGAGGCCCAAGCCCTCCTCCACGTCCCGCTTTGTGATGTTCTGCTTGGAACTGGCTTCTTCCTCCTCCACCCGCAGAACAGCCTCAAAATTGACCCCTTTGACCTGTAAGAATAGCCGACGTTTCACAATTAAACTCCATCAAATGCTTCCACATCCAATGTCTAGTGGGAAAAGGCTAAACAGAGGAACAACAGAAATGTTTCAGTATTCCATCAAACGTGACAAGAGGTTGATACATGCCCATTAGCATGAATTTGTTCAATTAGAGTTTAAGGGTGGAAACAGTCAGGGTTAGCAAACACCTACTTGACCTCAGTCAGGGCATATTCTTTCAAGATTTGCAGCCCTTTAACAACTTGGGTTCTCTGACCAGAGTTAGTGACATTTATTTATTTATTTTTTTGCGGTACTGGGGATTGAACTCAGGGGCGTTCTACCTCCGAGCTACACCCCCAGCCCTATTTTATATTCTTTATTTTGAAACCAGGTCTCACTAAGTTGCAGAGTGCCTCACTAGGTAGCTGAGGCTGGCTTCGAACCCGGATCCTCTGGTCTCAGCCTCCCCAATGCTGGGATTACAAGCGTGCGCCACCACGCCCGGCTTTTAGTTAGTGACATTTTAAGCATCTGTTTCCTTCACTCTACTTTCAGTCTCTCCCTTTCTCTATTACTCTTATTCTGATTTATTATTACCTCGCTCTTTTGTAGGTCTACTCCGAGACCCACAGTCAGCTTTTAATATTAGTCTCGATTTTTCCTTGAGATTTTAACATGCAATGTCTGATATAAGACCATCTCTGTGGAGTTTTACAGAATCCCGGGTGGACAGGAACCAAAACCCAACCATCCAAGCTTCCTCGAGACCAGAGTCCCTACCCAGGTGAGCAGCAAAACTGGGAAATGGAGAGATCAGCAATGGAGACTGAACATAGCTGTTAACCAACAGAGCCAGAAAACAAGGGTAGCTTACTTCTGAAAACCAAGCCAAATGGTTTTCCGAGAGACTCAGGAGCATCTTAGCTTGCCCCATCCTGATCATTTCTAAAACACGCACGTGAACAGCGTCGCGGACACCACCTCTGGAGCCCCGGGGCAGGGCCGAGGGGGTCCCTCTGGAAAGCGGCTTACCGATTTGTTGTCGTCGAAGGCGTGCTCTTCAATCTCCTCCTCCAAGCGATCTGCGGCCCTCCTCACGTCCTCCAGGATCTCATCCAGCACGGACAAACTCTTGTTTTGGTGCTGCATATTTTTAAGGGCTTCCACTTGATGTTTTTCAGCAGCCAGAAGTTCCACATATTCTGTCTCTTCCTATTCATTTGTAAGAAGAGTGAGATTTATTAAGAAATGGGCCAGGATACAACTTCCTCATGCTCACCTGAGTTCCTGAGCTGACTAGATCCTCCCGTCACTCTCCAGGTCAACATCTCTCTCAGTACGTGTGGCTCTAACTCTGTCCAGCAAGGAAGGTCAGGTGTCCTAGCCCACACGGACAAACAGCAAGACACCAGGGAAAGGCATCCACACATACACACCAAGCAAGCAATAGCCTGCTGTACGTATCTATCACCTCTGAAGGTTGTCACAGCCACACTTGAAAACCACTGCCAACATGTGGATACTTAGCTACTTCCTGAATTTCTAACCAGGAGGCAGGCAACTCCCAGCTAGAAAAGGGGAACCATTTCAGGAAAACACTTAGTTGGAAATGTTGATTATTGGAGATAGCGATGAGGGTTGCTGGCAACAGAATTTAATGAACATATTTTATATAATCATGTTTAATCAATAACCTTTAAAAATATTTATCACATCTAGAGGGGTGGACCTGGCTGGGACAGAGCACTGCCGGCCAGCACCCAGACAAGTGTGGCTGCTTCATGGGCCCAGTGAACCCTGAGCCCTCCTTGGTACCGCCGACACTGCTACAGCCCCCACGCTGGAGGACAGCGGACGAGTGAGGTGGGAACAGGATTGCTGCAGCGTGCTTAGGAGTTGTGGGCCACGCCCCAGCACCACGGCCCTGACACTCATGCCTGTCCTCCCTCTCCTAACAGAGCAAACACAAGCCTGGACCCCAGCAAGCCTCCCTATTTAAACCCAAGGTGCCTTCGTGTCTCGACTGTCCGAAGGGTCTTGCACAAGAGAACACCTGCGTGAGCAGCGTGTAGTTCACCTCAGGGCCTGAGGTGGCTGCAGGGTTTCCACAGTGACAGGGTGGGCAGCTGAACCAGGGCTATCAAAGCCTCATCGTGTTCTTACCAAAAAACCCTCATCACATTTTGGTAAAGAAAGTTAAAAATGATTATACTTCCTTTAGAGAGAGAGAGAGAGAGAGAGAGAAAGTGTGTGTGTGTGTGTGTGTGTGTGTGTGTGTGTGTGTGGTGGCAGCAGTGGTATGGGGATTCAATCCAGGGGCATTCTACCAAAAAGCTACACCCTTAAGCCTTATTTTATTTTTTACTTTGAAACAGGGTCTCACTAAGTTTTGGATGGCCTAACTAAATTGCTAAATCCGGCCACAAATCTGCGATCCTCCTGTCTTAGCCTTCCAAGTACTGGGATTATAGGCATGTGCCACCATGTCTGGTTCTACTCTTTAAGTTATATAACAGCACTATAAATTTTTCCATGAAGCAGAACCAATACTTTGTACATACAGGGGTGTGACATAGTGCCTGGTATATAACCAATGCTCAGAAATGCCTGCTTAAAAAGCAATATGAGGCTGGGCATGGTGGCACACACTTGAATCCCAGTACTTGGGAGGGTGAGACAGGAGGATTGCAGGTTCGCAGGTTCGGGGCCAGCCTCAGCTATTTAGTGAGGCCCTCTGCAACTTAGTGAAACCATTTCAAAATAAAGAATAAAAATAGGGCTGAGAGTGTAGCTTGGAGGTAGAATGCCCCTGTAGAGGGAGGAGGAAGGCAATATGAATAATACCACATCTGATACAATAACAGTTTCTCACTGTTAAAATGTAAAAATGCACTTGGAGCTGGTAATCCCAATACCTGGGAGGCTGAGACAGGAGGATCACAGGTTCACAGCCAGCCTCAGCAACCTAAAGAGGCCCTCAGCAACTTAGTGAGACTTTGTTTCAAAATAGAAAATAAAATAGGGCTGAGGGTGTAGCTCAGACCTCTAATGCCCCTGGGTTCACTCCCCAGTACCACAAAAATAAATAAATAAAAATAAAATAAAAGTATACCTAAACTTAAAAGAGTACATATTTGTGTAAAACTAATTTGAATACTTTTGTTTTTAATATACAGATATTGAAGAAAGTAAAACTTTACCCTGTCAGGAACTCAGCAGAATGTTGGCTGAGGGGTCCCGCAGGACAGATGGCGCGTGTTCTGAGATATGGTGCCACGTTGTGACCTCAGACTGCGCCAGGGCGAGTCACTGGCAAGCGAATCTCGAGGCCCTTGCTGGGGCTCCTCAGCATGAGGAGCCTGGCTGTGCGTCTAGCCCACACCCCTCCACTAGTGCAAGGGGAGCACCAGGGAGCACCAGGGATTACCGTGACCACAGAGTCACAGAGTCGAGGGCTGGCCCTCCTCCCTGCCCACCACACACTCCGGGCCTTGCCTCCTCCTGCGCGCAAACGTGACCAGGGCTGACCTTGATGGCAGCCTCCCGGAGGGCCTCCAGCCGCTGCTTGCTGCTCTCCTTCATGTTGACCACGTCTCTGTAATCCCCCTGTAGGGCTCTTTGCAGCCCATGGATGGCCTGGAAGACTGAATTCTCACTTTCATTCAGCTCTTTCTGGAAAATCTCAAACGTGTGCACCTGGAACAGCTTCTCTTCATCCGACAGGCCAGCGTCCTTCTCCACTGCCCTGATGGCGCCTTTCAGTTTGTTCAGAACCACGCTCTTCTGCCGCAGGAGCCCGGTGAGCTTCCTGCAGCTGTCCAGGGCCCACTGCTTCCTCTGGGCGGCAGTGGCTCCCTTCCCTCGGTGCAACTTAATGGCGTGCTTCGCCACCTCCTCGTGCTCCGTGGTGCTTACCGTCAAGCAGAGGAAGGGGAGCAGCGTCCAGAAGAGACTCTCTTCCAACACCCTCATGATCCAAGCGAGGGGGAAGGGGCCAGGCAGTCCACAGACTCCTGCTTCGGTCAGCTTGCATTTTAGACACACATCATTGGCTGAAAAACAGATTTCTGGTCACATATAGCTAAACAATGATTCACTGCCATTAAAGTATTAATTATATTCAGAAAACTATAACCTTTCTGAAGAAAATGTTGTGTTTTCTAGATTCACAACAGTATCAAAACCACTTATTATACCTCGAATCAAATTGACAAAGCACCCCTTATGGAGTCTGGTACAGAATGGAGATTAAAGGTTACTTACATCTGACTTTAAAGGCAATTAAAAAAAAAAAAGCTTGGCCTCATATATCTACCAATTCTACCATGTAAAAAGATAAATGCCAGTTCTACTTAAGAGGGTCCACATATCAAAGCCCTGAAAAACACCGCCAACTTCCCCATGAGGGGCGAGGGAGCCCCTGGGGATGGTGCCCAGGAGCATTCCAGAAAGGAAGTCTTCTCCAACACAGTCGCGGTGCAGCCCCTTGCTCGCTTTCCAAAATCTTCTGAAATGCTGCCAGTTTCCAAAGTCAGCCACATTGTTAGGTGCCAATAAGACACAAGGAGAGAAAACATGTGCAAAACTATAACCACACCTGGAACTCCAGAGCTTAATTAGATGTTCAAATCTTTTCGGTAGAGAAATCCAGGCTCCTTCTCTTTCCCTCTATGGCAAGACCTAAAGCAACATGGCATGAACATTTCCTGGCAAGTGTAGCACAGATGAGAACCTGTTTTCTGAAAGCCACCTTTTGGTCTTGGTGCAGGTAGAGTGTCAGAGTACAGGGCTGAGTCCAGGCAAGCACACTGTTTAAGGAGCTGAGGGGACCTGCAATTAGCAAAGGCCACTAGGAGGAAATTATTTCAGAGGCTGTAAAACAGGGACTGGAGGAAGAAGAAGGAATAAAGAGAAAAGAGGTCACAGGAGATAAGCTTTAATTAGTATCCATGGAATCTGGCAGCCAGGAGAGCCCTGGCCACAAGCAGCTATGCCAAAAGAGAAAGTAAAACCACACCTGCCATCCACACAGGTCTTGCATATTAAAGCAAACAATAAAATGTTAGCATACACTACCCAGTGACTCAAGGTAGCCTCCAAGAGATTGCCACATCAAGGACTCCCCCTCCACCATCAGAGAGAACAGCATTTCTTCTCCCTAGGCAGAAGTACCTTTAATTTCACTGCTAACCTCAATTCTAACAAATCGAATCTGGTTTTCTAGGCTAAGCAGATTAGATGCAGCAAAAATAAGCATGTGGCACTTCTAGAGACAGCATTCTGCCCAAACCACAAAGTGACCGCCAACAGAGAAACAAAACAACCTTACAAAAGGCAAACAACTCAAAATGCCAAGGGGCCAATTTGTTCAGTGGGAGCTCAGTTCTCCTTTGTTCTTAGATCCTAAAAATAAGAGTGTGTTAGATAACAGGACAGTCACTGATATCCAGAACCACCACCAAAAGTCACCCAGAAAAGAGTGTTAGCAAGGTGTGCTGGCACATGTCTGTAATCCTAGTATTTGAGAGGCTGAGACACAGGTTCAAGACTAGCCTCAGCAACCTAGCCAGACCCTGTTTCAAAACAAACAGGCAGGGGGTATAGCTCAGAGGTAGAATGCCCCTGAGCTCAATCCCCCCAAAAAAGAAAGTGTTGGAGCTGGACATGATGGTGCACACCTGGCCTGTAATCCCAGTACTTGGGAGGCTGAGACAGGAGGATCCCAGCACACTGAGGCCAGCATATGGTAACTTAGCCAGAACTGTTGCAAATAAAGAAGAGAGGGGCCTGGGGATGTGGCTCAGAGGTAGATCACCCCCGTGTTCAATCCCCAGTACCACCAAAAAAAAAGTGTTGGACTTCAACGCAGTCTTTTGATTCCTAAAGAGCTAAGCTAATGGTACACAGGGATGCATATAGCTCGGCCCCTAACAAGGTAGGAAAAGGAAGCTGCCCCTCCAATTGCGCTCTTTTATGATAGTGCCAACACAACATTAAGCACACAGGTTACCACCTCAAAAACAAACTAACCGTTCCCCCAGCAGAGAGGTATACTGGTCTGTTGTGTTAAGGTCTCGTGGGCGCCAAACTTCTCTGGTTCCAAGGGAGAAGATTCATTCTCTACTTCAGTCTTTTCCAGAACCAAGAAGGAACCTGTGATGCTTCCCATTTTCCCCACAAGATCTCTAGAAGTGGCTATTTCATGGGTCTCATGATTCAGAAAACCCCTTGTAGCCCAGTCTATGTGTAAAGGACACCACTCTATGCTCACTTCCAGTTCCTGCCTAACCAGGGTCTGAACATGTACCCCTGGTACCCAGACCCAAGAGAACTATGCATTTTTATGAGAAAACTTTTTTTTTTTTTTGCGATATTGGGGATTGAACCCAGGGGCATTCTACCTCCGAGCTACACCCCCAGTCCTATTTTTTATTCTTTATTGTGAAACAGGGTCGTACTAAGTTGCAGAGGGCCTAAGTAGCTGAGGCTGGCAGCGAATTCGTGATCCTCCTGTCTCAGCCTCCCAAGTACTGGGATTACAAGCGTGCGCCACCACACCCGGATATTATGAGAGATCTTTTAGGATTTCAACTGTAGTCCCACTAATATTTTCCACTGAGTCATATTCATAACATGAATGTGAAACTGAAATTACTTATACCCTTTACTACATGAAACACCTCCTTTTCACGTGCTCATTTTATTTTGCCTTCCAACCTGTCTATAAAATCCTATGAGGCTATTAAATGGCAGCATGTTTTTTTCTGGAGTAAATTAGTAAGTATTTTTGGCTTCAGTGTTAATTTATTCCTGTTATTTGTAATTATTAAAAAGACACTTTGAATACCTGAAATGCTGACCTATGGATACATGCAGTAACTTGGGTAGACCTTCAGGCTGGGTGAAGAGCACCTCAAAAGGTCAAGGGAACAGCATACAACTCCACTTACATAATACTCTCGAAATGAAACCAGAGAAATATAGGGCAGGGAGTGGCTGTCAGGGGGAGGGGGGAGGCGGGGGGCAGGGGTATATCAATGAACAGGCCCATATAGTCGTCTATCAAACCTACAGAGTCTATCAATAATGAGGCCCACGAATTCTGTCAATGACCAGGCCCTTGGATTTTATCACAATGGTCTAGGCCCACAGAGTATCAATGACTGGGCCTGAGGAGTCTACCAGTGATTGGGCCCCGAGTATCAGTGATCAGACACCCGGAGTCTACCAATGACTGGGACCATGAGCCTATCAATGACCATGTCCTTGGAGTCTACCAAGGGCAACTTCCTGCTTGGGACTTTTCCAAGATGCTGCTCTGGAGAAAGGGGGCATAGGGTTTTCTTCACCTGCTTTCTCTATTACTTCTTACAACTGTACATGAATCTATAATCATCTCAGGATAAGTTTTAAAATAGCATATAAATGTTCCATTGTAACCCCTATTAGGTATAGTGATCATCACTTACATTGCAGAGCTTAGAAACAGGGACATGACATTTTTTATATTTAAACTCGGAAATGTCCTAAACAGAAGCAGAGATTTTCTGCTACAGTGAAGCTTAAGGCTACTTTGTGTGTGTGTGTGTGTGTGTGTGTGTGTGTGTGCGTGTGTGTGTGTGTGTGGTGGTGGTGCTGGGGATTGAACCCAGGGGCATTCTACCTCTGACCTACATCGCAAGCCCTTGTTTTTTATTCTTTATTTTGAAGGAGGGCCTCACTAAGTGTCTGAGGCTGGCTGCGAACCCACGATCCTCCTGTCTCAGCCTCCCAAGTACTGGGATTACAAGTGTGCGCCACCATGCCTGGCTTGAGGCTACTTTTTATTTAAAGGAACAGAGAAATCAACACTGTGCATACAACAATCACAAATTTTACTCTAAAGCTGATTATTTGATTAAAAAGAAAAAGCTGGCCAGGCGTGGTGGTGCACGCTTGTAATCCCAGCATTCGGGAGGCTGAGACTGGAGGATCTGGGTTCGCGGCCAGCCTCAGCTACCTAGTGAGGCACTCCACAACTTAGCGAGACCCGGTTTCAAAATAAAGAATAAAAAATAAGGCTGGGGGTATAGCTCGGAGGTAGAATGCCCCTGAGTTCAAACCCCAGTACTGCAAAAAAAAAAAAAAAAAAAAAGAAAAAGAAAAAGCTGGGCATGGCACACGCTTGTAATCCTAGTACTTGGGAGGCTGAGATAGGAGGATCACAGGCTCGAGGCCAGCCTCAGCTACTTTTAGTGAGGCCCTCCACAACTTAGTGAGCCCCGGTTTCAAAAATAATAAAAAATGGGAGCTGGGAAGCCAGACATGGTGGCACGCACTTGTAATCCCAGCATTTGGGAGGCTGAGACTGGAGGATCCAGGGTTCGCAGCCAGCCTCAGCTACCTAGTGAGGCACTCCGCAACTTAGTGAGACCCTGCTTCAAAATAAAATAAAATAAAAAATAGGGCTAGGGGTATAGCTTGGAGGTAGAATGCCCCTGATTTCAATCCCCAGTACCAAAAAAAAAAAAAAAAAAAATGGGGCCGGGGGTGTAACTCAGAGGTAGAATGCCCCGGGTTCAATCCCCAGTACTGCAAAAAAAAAAAGAAAAAGAAAAAGAAAAATATCTGTAATAAATACTTTGTTAGAATTCTGAATAAAAAAGCAAGTAGAAAGCCAGGTATGGTGGCACACACTTGTAATCTCAGTACTTGGGAGGCTGCGACAGGAGGATCACAGGTTCACAGTCAGCCTCAGCTACTTAATGAGACCCTTCAAAACTTAGTGAGACCTTATTTCAAAATACAGAATAAAATAGGGCTGGGGGTGTAGCTCAGAGGTAAAATTCCTCTGAGTTCAATCCCCAGTACCAAAAAAAAAGCAAGTGGGTTCACCACTAAGCCTATTTCGTAAACAAAAAACTTGTGGTGTTTAGCTCAAAGCCATTGTACACAAAATTCACATTACTCTTGTTCTATTGAGAATTCCTATATAATAACTTAGAAGTGATGGATAACATTTATTGGATAAAACGCTCTAAGATCAAGTTTTCAAAGCAATGCCACCAAGGTTAAAAACTCTTCCTCACACTCCCACCTCCTGAGATCCAACAGTGACTGCAGGGAGACGGGCACTACCTTCTGAGGAATGCACAGGACACTGAGCCTGGAGAAGATTCCTGGAGCAAATGGGATGGATGTGGTGGGAACAGGATCACCGTGTCCAGCACAGTTTAGCTTCCCCTGCAACCGGGAAAATAAATACATGAATCTTTTGAAGTAAATGACTTAAAATCAGAGTTTCTTCACGATACAGCCAACATCCCCAAGTTCAGCACTAGGCAGTGTTTGAGCAGGCAAAAGAGGAAGAGATCCTTGAGACTGGGAGGAAAAGCCTCAATGGAAATAATCTATCTCTAATTTCTTTACGGAGGACTTGCCTTAAAGGTCTATTTTAAACTTTAAAGTATATTTCTTTTTCTTTTCGGCACTGGGATTGAACATTCTATTCTGAGCTACACCCTCAGCCCTTTTTAATTTTGAAACAGTCTTGGTAAATTGCTGAGGCTTGCCTACAACCTGCTATCCTCCTGTCTCAGCTTCCCAAGTACTGAGATACTGAGATTACAGGCATGCATGCCCAGCCAAACTCTAAAGTATATTTCTTTTTTTTTTTTTTTTTTTTTTTTTTTTTTTTTTTTTTTTTTTTTTTTTTTTTTTTTTTTTTTTTTTTTTTTTTTTTTTTTTTTTTTTTTTTTTTTTTTGCGGTACTTGGAATTGAATCCAGGGACATTCTACCTCCAAGCTACACCCCCAGCCCTGTTTTTTATTCTTTATTTTTGAAACAGGGTCTCACTAAGTTGCAGAGGGCCTCACTAAGTAGCTGAGGCTGGCTGCGAACCTGGATCCCCTTGTCTCAGCCTCCCAAGTATTGGGATTACAAGCATGTGCCACCACACCTGGCTCTAAAGTATATTTCTTAAATATAAAACACTTATGATCCCATAAGTACAATTGGTAGCTGCCAAAAATTAAAGTATGAGATTCATAAATATGTTACTCATAGCCGAGCATGGTGCATGCCTATAATCCCAGTACTTGGGAGGTTGAGACAGAATGATCGCAAAGTCAAGACCTGCCTCAACAACATAGCAAGACTCTCAGCAACCTAGTGAGAACCCGTTTCAAATAACAAAAAATAAAAGTGGCTGCGGGTGTAGTTTGGAGATAGAACAACTCTGAATTTAATCCCCATTACCACACACACATACACACACAAATTATATATAACTATATATTACATATATACACACATATGTACATACACATATATTTCATATCAAGTTAGTGGAAGAATTGAAGAACAAGTTAAGAGGAAGGAAAATAAGGTAATTCTTGTGGCCATTAAAAAGCCTTAAAGTAAGCCGGGCAATGTGACGCAGGCTTGTAATCTCAGCATTTAGGAGGCTGAGACCAGAGGATCCAGGTTCTCGGCCATCCTCAGCTACCTAGTGAGGCACTCCACAACTTAGTGAGACCCTGTTTCAAAATAAAGAATAAAAAATAGGGTTGGGGGTATAGCTCGGAGGTAGAATGCCCCTAAGTTCAATCCCTAGTACCACAAAAAAAAAAAAAAAAAAAAAAAAAAGCCTAAGTATTTGCTAAGTTAGACTTCTAGAAAAAGCAAATATTTCTGTAATTAATCCAATTACTGAGACTACTTTCAAAAAACAGATAGTATGGAAGACAAGACGACCAGAAAAAAATGTACCAGCAGAGACTGAGCAGTAGACAGCGATATGATTTATAGCTTGTGAGCCACAGGGTCTTGATGGTCCAAAGGGCGTTCATATAGCTATCGGGGTACCAGGTGAGGGTCACAAAGAACCGGCCTACTTAAAAGCGGCAGGCCAGCTGCTCATGCTTGTTCTTTCTTCAGAGCTAGGAAGGCAACAAGGAAGAATAAAAGGTGGCTTGTGAACAGAAGCCCTCGTCAGCAGCAAATAAATATTCCTCCAGTGGGGAGCTGCCAGCAAACCCACACTGTGGCTGGGAAGGTGAGCTGGCTGCCAGAAATCAAGCCTTCGAGATCTGCCCAGCCCCACTGGACAGCGAGGGTGGCTCAATGTGTTGGATGCTCTGAGTCACTTCCAACTTATTTGATTGGTTTCACCCAGGATTTGCACCTGGGTTCGGGTCCACCCGGGGAATCTGCAAACTGACCTAGTTATTGTTTATTCTGACACCCTGCTGGCTCTGTAAACTCAAGTCAAGGCGCTGCGGGACACCGCGCGTTGCCCTGAACAAACCGGGGGCTTCTGTTCTGCGCAGCATGCTAAGACAATTTGCCTCAACACACCACAGGGCGAGATGCAGACCCCCTAAACTCCATGGGGGAGCAGAATGGGGGCGCTGGGCTCTGGGAGCTGAGCAGGCCCGAGACGGAGTGAAGCCTCGGGAAGGAGTCAGGGGGAAAAAACCCTGGGAAGGTGAGACCCGAAAGGGGAGCCAACCCCCCAAGGAGCCCGAAGAGAAGAGACCCAGAAGGGGAGACCCAGGGAAGAGGTCACCAAGGAAGGCACCCCCCCGGGACGGAGCCCCCCGGGACGGAGCCCTCCAGGGACGCGCTCCCTCCGAAGGCTGGGCCCCCGCGCACCCGCAGAGCCTCACCAGACGGAGGAGGCCGCGCCCTGGGCGTCCCGTCCGAGCATCACAACCCCATACCCGGAGCTCCGCGGCGCCAATAGCCGAGGGGCGGACGCGGACCTCTCGGCATCCCTTCCCCCGCGGCCCGGGGGCGGGACCCGGACGCGGAGGGTTGCCACCGCCCAGCTCCTCCGACCAGTGCCTGCCAGCCAGCCAGGCACGGCCCCTTTAAGAGGTCGGGGAGTGGGCGTTCCCGTCGGCCCCGCCGGGCGCCGAGCACGCTGGGAGCTGGAGTCCCCGGGGCCCGCTGGTCCCCTTGTTCTGGGAGCGCCTCCCAGCAGATGTACGGCTTGAGAGCCAGGCCGGCCACGGCCTCCCAAGGACAGGTTGTGGCAGCCTCAGGAGGCGGCGCAATATACGCGAAGGTCTGGGCGAAAGCCCTGAGCCACCGAGGGCAGGGCAGCGTTCTCCAGTACACAGAACTTGCGATGGGCGGGACGGAGCGGCCTGCGCCTGCGCAGAGGGCCGACAGAGGGCGGGGCGTTCTGCGCCTGCGCGGAAGGCCGGCAGTGGGCGGGGCAGTGGGCGGAGCGTCTGCGTCTGTACGGAGGGCCGGCAGTGGGCGGGGCGGCGTGCGCCTGTGCGGAGAGTCGGCGGCAGTTCCCGGAGTATGGTAGGTTCGGGGGTCGCCGCTCGGTGGCGGCTGCGAGCTCAGAGGGCGCAGAACCGGCGGGGTTCTAAGGCGCGCCCTCGCCCTATAGACCCCCCGGGCGAGGGGTGGCGCCCACTCCAGCGCGGCGGGACGGTTCAGTCCGGCCTCAGGGTGACGCCCTCGTCCGGGAACGGCGAGACTGGGGACAGTCCCTGGAAGAGGGCACCGAGGGGCGGGCCGGGCGGAGAGACGGACCCGGAGGGTGGAGTTAGAGGAGGCGAGCCGGAGCCCTCCACCTGCGCAGGTGGACCGTGCTCTGCAACCCTCAGGAGGAGGGGCAGTGTGTGCACAGGAGCTAACTCGGGAAAACTCAAACATGCAGAGGTTGGAGACTCCCGAGCATGAACTAGGGTACTGGATTTAACTCCCCTATCCCCCGAGCCTGCTGTATGCAATGTGACCCACGTGTTGATGCAGTTTATTTGATCAAATAGGTCGACCTGTCAGCCCCTTGTAAGTTGACTCTAAGAAGAGATGTTATGCCGGGCGTGGTGGCGCACGCTTGTAATCCCAGCATTTGGGAGGCTGAGACCGGAGGATCCGGGTTCGCGGACAGTCTCAGCTACCTAGTGAGGCACTGGTTTAAATTTAGTGAGACCCTGTTTCAAAATAAAGAATAAAAAATAGGTCTGGGGGTATAGGTTGGAGGTAGAATGCCCCTGCGTTCAATCCCCAGTACTGAAAAAAAAAAAAAAGAGAGAGAGAGATATTGCATTGAGTATATCTGGAAGGATATTTTAAGAGTATTTTGTATGAGTACCCTTGTTGCCTGGGTGACTTTTCTACAGTTAAAACGTTTGAGACGTTTGCATAGTTTAGTGATTTTATGTGATGTTTCCACTAGACTGTCATAGTTTTATTTCAAGAATGCTGTATATTTTGGTAGAATAAAATAGAGAAAAATAGAAAATGCCCCCTTAAAGACTTTAATTTTTGTAATATGGTGTCAGTGAAAGTCTTCACCGTTTAATAGGTAGGCCCTGGTCCTGCCAGTTAGTGGACCTTGATTAATTTTGAATGGATTTTACATCTGTATAGATGGACTCATCTGTCTTCCTTCCGTAAAGTTTTAGTTTATAAACCTTGTTTTCCTAAAATGGTTTATCCCATTACCTTTTCTACCAGTTGAACTGGATCTCTCAGTCACTTTTGGATATAGAGTGCATATACTTATTTATTGATTATCTTTTTTTCTTTTGCGGTACTGGGAATTGAACCCAGGGACATTCTACCTCCAAGCTACACCCCAGACCTATTTTTTTATTCTTTATTTTTGAAGCAGGTTCTCACTAAGTTGCAGAGGGCCTCACTAAGTAGCTGAGGCTGGCCAAGCACCCAGATCCTCCTGTCTCAGGCTCCCAAGTACTGAGATTACAAGCGTGCACCACCGTGCCCAGCTATTTTATTATCATTTTAATTGCCATTATTTTCACCTCAAATTATGCAACTTTTGTTGCAGGGCTCCTTTCTATTTCCTCATGGCTGCTGCTACACATGCTGAACTAGCACTTTGGTGTACCCCCTTGAGGTCCGTGGTTGGGAGTGCCCAGTACAGATAAGGCAGTTTGCAGAGATTGGAGAAGAATCTGATTGTTTGTGTCTGCACTTGTGGTCACTTTGTGGGCCTCTGTCAAGTAGTTCTTTACACTGCAGTTACTGTGTGCCACATGCTGGGGGAGTCTCCAGAGGTGATTCTCAGGAATATATGACTGGATCAGACAGCCTCCCCTCTTCTAGATATCCACATTTTCTCGATGTGGAATCTTCAGTGATTGCTGAACAAGTGATGCTGCCGCCTGAGGGCGCGGGACTCTGCTGATTTGGGTCTTGGAGACTCTAGGTGCTATGTTGAATTTTTTTTTTTTTGAGGTGAGATTTAAATAACATAAAATAACTATTTTGAAGTGTGCATTTCAGTGTTTCAAACATTTACAGTGTTCTATAACCACCTCTATCTAGTTTCAAAACTCTCCTATCCCTCCAAGAGAAAGCCCCATGCCCCTGAGCACTCACGCTGAACCCATGGCTCCCGCTAGTCCACCTTCTGTGTTTACTTGCCTTGTCTGAACATTTCACAGAAAGGAAATCGCACACATGGCCTCTGTGTCTGGCTTCTTTTGCTCAGCATAATACTTTTGAAGATCCTCCACATCCTGGCATGTACCATTGCTTTGTTCCTTTTCTGGCTATGTCATTCATTATATGGATATATCGAATTTTGTTTTATAACTATGACAGAATTTTTCAATCCAGCATTGATGGCTGTTCCTAGTGGAGGGTCATTTTTTAATTACATATTTGTCTATCTTAAGTTTTTTGAGGTAGCACTTGGCATTGCCCAGCCTCCCTTCAGGAGGCTGTCAACTTCATAAAAAGATGCTGCCTTTATTGTTTGTCAGCCTGCTATCAAAGCCTATGAGATCTTCCCTAATTTAACTAAATTTGGTCCTACTGGAGAATCTTGGAGAGGCTACCAACTTCATAAAAAGATGGCTTTATTGTTTGTAAGTTTATTATCATAGCATATGAGGTCTGTCCTCGTTTAACTAAACTTGATCTTGCTAGAGAATATAATCTTGAATTCTTTGTCTAATTCTTTTCAAAGGCTCAATTTTAGAAATTAACTTATAGAATATATAGCCCATATATTTCTCTGGAATCTAGATCAGGGTCAGCAAACTACAGCCCACAAGCTGATGAAGTTTTGTTTTGTTTTGTAGTACTAGGGATTGAACCCAGGGGTGTTCTACCTCTGAGCAACACCTCCAGCCCTGTTTTATTTATTTATTTATTTATTTTGAAACAGTCTCATTAAGTTGCCAAAGCCCTTACTAAGTTGCTGAGGTGGCCTCGAACCTGTGATCCTCCTGTCTTAGCCTCTGGAGTACTGGGGTTACAGGTGTGCACTGCCCCACTTGGTGTAAATAAAGTTTTATTGGCACGCAGCCGCACTCACTCATGTACACACTGTACTGTCATCTTTCACCTTGCAGTGTTGGAACTGGGAAACCCAGAGAGACTCTGTGGCTACAGCCTGCAGTGTTCACTGTCTCGTCCTTCATTGCAGGACCCCTGTGTATTTTTAAGAATGACGGGACCCAAAGAGCTTTTGTTTACATGGGTAATGGTCATTGATGTTTCCCATCAGAAATAATGATGAAAAGTTCTTAAATACATATTCTAGAATTAGCATAATAAACCCACTACTTTCTTAGATTTTTGCAAATATTTTTAATATCCACATCATAAAAGAGAAGTTCTCTGGTCTTTGTGTTTAGCCTGTTGTAATATCTCAAATCACATAGCCCCTGGAGACTCCCTCCAATGAGTGTGGGCTGTCTGGTGACTATTTAGAATTCCTAGGAGTATGGTTTAGTCATTCCAGATCCCAGAAAGGTCTCAGGCCTGGGGTCCCTGGAGTGCTGCACAGTCAGCCTCACATTTCTGTCAGGACCGGCAGGCCCGGCGTCCCCAGGGCACACGAGCTCTGGTTGTGCACTGGTGTTTTGGTGTTGGCACGTGTTGGGGTTGCCTTAGGAAAAACTCTGGGACTTGCTGTGCTGTGTAATGTTGGCACCGTGGCGAGCAGTTGGTCTGTACAAAGGGGACGTTGCTTGTGTCCCTTTCGTGAGGAGCTGTGGGAGCCGTTTCCCTCAGGTTTGAGGCCAGGAGAGATGAAAGCACTTCTGATCCGTTGCTGGTTCTGAAATCTTGTTGAAAGGAGTTTCCCAGCAAATTGTGTTTCCTTTGCGGAGGCACTAGGAGGCCCAGAGTCTGCTCCTCAGCCCACATTCAGCTCACACACATGGTATGCTAATCGCACCCCTGGCTTTGTTGCCCTTTTCCTCCTATTTCATCTACATCTTGCTACTCATTTTTTATTCCTATGGGTTACCATTTATTAAGTGTTTCTATAAATTCTCATCTTTATTTGAACAATATTGAGTATGAATCTCCTGAGTAAAAGTTCCCCCCTTATTATTGTGTAAAGCATTTGTGTTAAAAAAAAAAAAAAAGTTTGACTAGTAGATTATGGAGTCTGCTTTGATTTACAGAAATAAGCAAATCCCTTTTTTTGGGTGTTGCATTCGGCAGGTTACCTTAGAGAAGTGAACACTTAACCATTCAGGATTGGGAGGTATTAGGATGTTACTGTGTTTCACTATAGACTATATATAGTAAGTTACTTGGCAGGTTTGTTATTTATTGCCTGCCCACAGCCTCTGCCCTGTTTCTCCCTTTATTTCTGTCTCACATACACAGACATGCTTGTTATTAGTGTGGCTACTCTCACTTTGCCACAGCAGGCATCAGCAGGCACAAGTTTTATAAGTATATATGTTGGACAGTGTGGTTGCTCTCAAATTGGGAAAGACTTCATGTTTCCAACTACATAGCCTTTCCCATTCATTAGAGCCTGAACTTAATTGACGCCAAAGATCTGCAGGTGGGCTCCTGTGATGACACAGGACCCCTGCCTTATCATCAGTGGGCTAAATGTGTTACAGAGAAATTGTGCTAAAACTTTCAGAAAAAGCCATATAATCTATACACAGAGAACTAAGTAAAGATCAGAGAGTATTTTCTACAAAAGGTTGATTGGTGTTTTTGAAGATTAGACTTTATTTAATGCTGTATAAATGCAGTCGTTTCAGTTTTCCAAAGACTTTGCAGTCTTTTTAACTGATGAAGAACAAGGCTCTGGCTTCCTGTGATTCTGAAGTGGGGTCGCCCAAGACAGCTAAGTCCCTTGAGCACATACGCTTTAGGAACAGAGGCTGACAGCTCTGCAGTGGCTTCATCGGCTTTCCCGCTTCTTTTGCATCCCAAAGCACAAGCTTAAGTCATCTCAGAAGGACAAGGTCCGCCAGTTTATGGCATGTACTCAGGCTGGTGAGAGGACTGCCATCCACTGCCTAACACAGAATGAGTGGAAACTAGACGAGGCCACAGACAGCTTCTTCCAAAACCCAGAATCGTTCCACAGGGAATCCATGAGGAACGCTGTGGACCCGAAGAAACTGGAGCAGCTCTATGGCAGGTACAAAGGTAAGGGGTGACATGGCAGCAAAGCCAGACCAAACAGTGAGCAGAGGGGGGCTGTGGAAAAAAGAGCTCCATACTGCTGTTCTTTCTTCTCCTGATGCTCACCTCCACAACCCCCTTTCTTTAGTAGCGAGGAGGGAGGAAAGCCAGGGGTCAGAAGGTTGATCAGGTGCTAGCCCTGAACTCACCTCTTGTTCTGTACAGTGTCACCTGCAGCAACAGTTGCGAAATGTCACTGCTTGGAGGTCAGTGTCCTGGCCTAGTGTCTGACTGTGGCTGCACCCATTAATACAGTATTCTTTCCAAGCATTTCTATCTGGGGTGAATTATTTGTGATAGAACACAATCAAAACATGAGAATAATTCTGTACAGGTGTGACATTAGACCTCTCCCCACCTATGTAGTAGTGTCATACACTGACACAGCTTCTGTTGCCAGATATGACTGAGAAAAGCTCCTGCCAAAGACACCTCTGGATTGGAGATTGGGGACAGTTTTATTGAAGCTCCATAGGATGGAGCGTTGCTTATCAAGATGCAGTTGAGCTATAAAAAGTCTACATTGAAGATTACTGACAGATCCAAATTCCTCAGCAAAATCTCAATTCAACAGTTGGCTCATTTTGCTTGCTTTCTAGTAGTTTTGAAGGTTAGGTTTTCCAAATCAAAAAAAACAGCTTCAGCAACCTAGCGAGACTCTTGTTTCAAAACAAAAAATAGAACGGTCTGAGGGTATAGGTTGGAGGTAGAATGCCGCTGAGTTCAACCCAAAAGGAAATAAAACATCAATCATTCTTTTGCTTTGGCAGGGTTATGAAAAAAATTCAAAGTGTTATAAATCCTCTACTGGTACTGTATCTTTTGTAGCAGTTTTCATTTGGGCAAACTAGAATTTTGTGAACTTGAATTATTATTTCACTTTAGGGTACATACTAGGCAGTTGCTCTCCACCGAGCTGTATATTTCCAGCTAGAAGTTGTTATTATGTGGTGCTTGTGATCAAACCCATTGCCTAGACAAGCACTCTACCACTGAGCCACACCCCCACCCATTAAATTGTTTCTTAATGATGAAGTAGCTCTAAAGAAGTTTCAAAGATTTTTCTTTCCTATACCTAGAAAAGAAAGCTATTCCTAGGATGGAAGTATAGCTCAATGATAGAGCACTTTCCTAGCATGCTTGAGACCCTGGGTTCAATCCCCAGCGCTGCAAAGACAGAGGGAAGGGAGAGGGGGAGATGGATTTCGGTTTTAGAGATAGGACTGTTTTCTGGAGAAAGTTTGTTTTTGTTTTACTTTTGTGGTACTGGGGATTGAACCCAGCAGCATTCTACCTCTGATCTACATCTCCAGTCCTATTTTTTTTTTATTCTTTATTTTGAAACAGGGTCTCACTAAATTGCAGAGGGCCTCACTAAGTAGCTGAGGCTGGCCACGAACCCGGATCCTCCTGTCTCAGCCTCACAAGTACTGGGATTATAAGTGTGCGCCACCATGCCTGGCTCTATTTTTTATTCTTTATTTTGAAACAGAGCCTCACTTAAGTAGCTAAGGCTGGCCGCGAACCTGGATCCTCCTGTCTTAGCCTCCCAAGTACTGGGATTACAAGCATGCGCCAACACACCCAGCTCTGGATAAAGTTTTATTTTGTCGCTCACTGTTTCTTACATAGTACTAGGAAAACTGCAGTCCATTGATTAATGTAGGTAAAACACTCTTGTATGAAACTATGTAGTAGAGTGGTATGATGCTAACCACCCATTTTAGGGTTACTTTTCAAAATAATATAACTTGTTTTTCCCCTCATAACTACAGACCCACAAGATGAAAACAAAATTGGAATTGATGGGATTCAACAGTTTTGTGATGATCTAAGTCTGGATCCTGCCAGTCTCAGTGTTTTGGTCGTAGCATGGAAGTTCAGGGCTGCAACTCAGTGTGAGTTTAGCAAGAAGGAGTTTGTAAATGGCATGACAGAGCTGGGGTGAGTAAATTGTTCTCGGCTTATGTTTTTTCATACCTATGAATTTTCTTTGTGTAACTTACAAGTATCTTATGTATCTGCACTACTTTTTTATGTGTTTTTATTGGTGTATTATAGTCGCACAGTATCTGTACTATTAAACCTTTGGTTTCTTTTTAAATTCTAGTTCCAAATTTTATTTGCTATTTTTTTCACATTATTCCTCTAATAAGTCATGTTCAGCCAGGCATGCCAGTGCATGCCTGTAATCCTAGAATTTGGGAGGCTAAAAGAAGAGGATTGCAGGTTCAAGCCCAGCCTCAGCAACTTAGCAAGACTCTGTTTAAAAAAAAAAAAAATCGCCGGGCATGGTGGCGCACGCTTGTAATCCCAGCATTTGGGAGGCTGAGACCGGAAGATCCGGGTTCATGGCCAGCCTCAGCTACCTAGTGAGACCCTTTTTCAAAATAAAGAATAAAAAATAGGGCTGGGGGTATAGCTCAGAGGTAGAATGCCCCTGAGTTCAATCCCCAGTACTGCAGAAAAAAAAAAAAAAAAAAAAAATCTGGGCCAATCATAGTGATGCATTCCTATTATCATAGTACTTGGGAGGCTTCGACAGGATTACAGGTTCATGGCCAGCCTCAGAACTTAGTGAGACCCTGTTTCAAAATAAAATAGGGCTAGGGTGTGGCTCAGAGGCAGATTGCCCCTGGGTTCAATCCCTAGTACAAAAAAACTTATTATTTTTTATTCCCTTCCAATTTTCAATTGACAGTAAAAACTAGGGGTTTTTTCAGACTTTCAATTTATTTTATACTATGATAATATATATTATACTGGATATATAACTTATGTTGCTTATATTAAACATTAAGAAAGTATTTGTTTTTGTTGTTACATTTCTCTAAGTCTGCCTACAGGGTTGGGATTAATAAAGTAAGATGTTTCTCACTTACCAAGTGAATCATAGAGATAAATGAAAACACATGAAGTAACTTTCTTTTAATCGTTAAGCTAATCAAACTGATTCATTAACTGGTATAAAAGCCAATGTGTTTGACTTGCTGACATTACTGATACTCTGAGAGTTCAGTGTTGAACTCCTAGAATAGCTTGTTTCCAGCCTCTGAAGAGAGCTTTGTTTAAACCAATGGTAATGAAAAACTATGTGACTCTTACGTTTATCAGCCTTGTTTGTTTGTTTGCTTGTACTGGGGATCGAACCCAGGGGTATTCTACCTCCGAACTACACCCCAGCCCTATTTTATTTTTCACTTTTTTTTTTT
>PVLC010004991.1:5527-25107 GCA_004027655.1 Graphiurus murinus | reverse complement strand
TCAGTTATTAGTGAAGCACAGACCCGTGATCCAGCCATTCCTCCCTGGGATGTGTGCCTTGTGAAGTGCATGCACGTGTGCTGGGATGCCTGTGCAGCACTGCTTGTGATGAGGAAACTAGAAACAGCCCAAGTGTTCACCGCCAGGGGATCTATAGACTATAACACATGGATATAATGGGGTTCCGTGTGGCAAAGAAACGCACCCTCTGGAGCCTCGCAGATCACTCAGGAGCAAGCTTCAGGACAAAAGCCAGATGTGCAGCACACTGAGTTCCTGTTTTCCTCACACTCAGAGGCGTACAGGAGGTGTGGGGAGCACCACCACGGAAGTGTGCATTGCCCAGGCACTGCCCTTGGTGTGGGTAGTGCGGGGGCTCACAGTCACCTGCAGGACGCATATACGCTCATGGACTTCGCTGGTTGCTCTGAGGGTTTCTCCAGTTTTCTTTCCTTACCTCTGCTCTACGTGATAAGTGGATAAAGGATAGCACTTATTCTGTTCTGTGCAGTGCAGTTGAAATATAAAGAAAAGATAAGCCAGGCATGGTGGCACATACCTCTAAGCCCAGTACTTGGGAGGCTGAGATAGGAGGATTGCAAGTTCAAGACCAGCCTCAGCAACTTAGATTCTCAACAACTTAGCGAGAACCCGTTTCAAAATAAAATAGGGCTGGGAGTATAGCTCAGAGGTAGAGTGCCCCTTGGTTCAATCTCAAGTACTATTTTTTTTGTTTGTTTGTTTTGGTGGTACTGGGGATGGAACCTGGGGGCATTCTACCTCTGAGCTACAGCCCCAGCCCTATTTTTTTATTCTTTATTTTGAACAGGGTCTCACTAGGTTGCAGAGGGCCTCACTATGCAGCTGAGGCTGGCTGCGAACCCGTATCCTCCAGTCTCAGCCTCCCAAATGCTGGGATTACAAGTGTGCGCCACCATGCCTGACCAAGTACTATTAAAAAAAAAAAAAAGCTTTCGTTTTGTTCTACATTTCTACCTTAAAGGCTGGTTCATATTTTTATTGAGGTTTTTGTTTGTTTGTGGTTCTAGGGATTGAATCCAACAAAAACAACCAATGTGAATTTTGGGGGGTTTGGGTTTTGTGTGTGTGTGTGTGTGTGTGTGTGTGTGTGTGTGTGGTACTGGGGATTGAACCCAGGGACATTCTATCTCCGAGCTATACCCCTAGTCCTATTTTTTATTCTTTATTTTGAAACAAGGTCTCACCAAGTTTTGGAGGACCTCACTAAGTAGCTGAGCCTGGCCGCAAACCCACGCCCGGCTCCAATGTGAGGTTTATAATAGAGGTTTTATAATACCTAGCTGCTTTAAATCCACCTTGCCACGATGAAGCAGTGCTTGGGAGTAAGACATTTCCCTTGTGCGGCAATGCAGGAGCAGCATCGCCCAGGCCAGCAGGGGACCCAGCCCCTCGGTCACTGAGGAAATGGGGACCTTGTGACTGTCTCTGTGACACCCTCAGGGCCATGGCCTCGCTGTGTGGTGAGAGCTGCAACGCTAAACCAGCCCTATTCCAACTCACAGAAGAGGTCGGGCAATTCAGTTTTTTCTTTTAAAGACAGCCTTGCTCAGAAGTAGCTCACAAAACTGAGCATGGTGGTACACACTTGTAATCTCAGTGCTTGGGAGGCTGAGACAGGAGGATCGCAGGTTTGAGGACAGTCTCAGCAAGTAGTGAGACTCTCATCAACCTAGCAAGACCCAGTTTCAAACTAAACATAAAATAAGACTGGGGGTGTAGCTCAGAGGTAGAATCCCCTGGGCTCAATCCCCACTACCACACACACAAAAAAGAAGTAGTTCACCTACCATGCTTCCATCCATTCAAAGGCCACAAGCCAGGGGCCCTGGTGTAGTCCCAGCGCTGCAGCCATCACCACAATGGTCTCAGGGCACTTCAGAGCCCTTTTCGCACCCCTCACTAGCGCTGAGCCTTGGCCTCATGGTGGTGCAGTTCCTGGGGAACAGGAGGGAGAGTCTTGGGCGTGTCTGCTGCAGGTAACAGACCCATCTCTTGCTGCAGGTGTGACAGCACCGAGAAGCTAAAAGCCCTTCTGCCCAGACTGGAGCAGGAGCTTAAGGACTCTGCCAAATTCAAAGACTTTTACCAGTTTACCTTTACCTTCGCAAAGAACCCTGGGCAAAAGGGCTTAGGTGAGTACAGAATCCGTACCCATTGGGTGGGGTCTCAGTGAGATCAGTACAGTCAACCGTGTTCCTGCTCCCCCTATTTGGGTTTCTTTTCTGTTTATTCTTCATACACCTGAAAATCTCAACCAGTAGTGTCTCCAAGCCTCTGGTGTAAGTGTTTAAATTTTAAAGCATAGACAAAATCTGCCTGATTTGCAGGCGTGTTCCATTTCTCTCTGCTGTGAGTAGCCAGCTGAGGCAGCCGTGGCGGGTCTGGGCTTCAGTGACGCTCAAAACCAGTCTGCATTGGAACGCACCTTAGTCCTCCTTTCAGGCTCCGTGACTTAGCTTGTGTTTTATGTGTAGTGTATCTGGAAAGCTTTTAACTTAAATTTTCAGTTTGAGATTTTGGTTTGAGGGTTTGATTTTATATGTTTTGTACTTAAATGTATGATTTATTTCTGGCTTATCTAATCCTAAAAATCTTATCTGTGTTGACCTATACTTGGTTGCCTAGTGTGTTTAGTAAAGGCAAAATCTCTTTAAAGTTAGTAGGCGGTAGTTATATGTTCTTTGTAAGTATACTTTGAAGAAAAACTTGTATAGACTCTTTGGAAGATAGGCCATGCAATAATATACTTTGGAAAAGGTAAATTGATCACTAAGCTTTTAGCTTATACTCAAAACTATCCTTCCTACTTTTTTTCTCTTTTGAAAAAGTGTTCATTGCTTCTTAGCCTTTGGACTAAGATCAAGTGTGAAAAAGTGTTCAAAAGACCTGGGCACAGTGGGTGCATACCTATAATCCCAGCACTTGGGAGACTGAGACAGGAAGACTGCAGGTTCATGGCCAACCTCAGCAACTTAGCAAGACTGGGTTCAATCTCCAGTACCACCAAAAATAAAAAAAAATTTTTTAAAAAATTGTTCAGAAGGCTTCCTATGATAGAACTGTCGTCGTTAGCTTGTCTAGGAGGACCTAGCCAAGGCGTGGACAGCAGTGGGTGACACCCAGAGAGCGTCGTCCTGCCCTCCCCTCCTTTTTGTGTTTCTGTTACATGTCAAGATCATGTGTACTGTGGTGCCATTTTTGAGACAGGGTCTTGCTATGATTCTCAGGCCAGCTTCAATCCTGCCTCAGCCTCCCAAGTGCTGAGGCAACTGGTGTCACCATGGCACTCTCTGCTGCTCTGTAGTTTTATTGAGATTATTCTGCACCCCGTACTTAGCTGATGGCAGGCCTAACCAAGGGGACAGTTGCAGTTCCTTGACCCCGTGTTGTTTGTGGTGTGGATTTGTCCCAGGCCCTCACACATGAGGAGAGGGCTCCACCCCGTCCTGCATCCTTAGTCTAAGTTTAGAATTCCCTAAAAGCCAGGCATGGTAATACACACCGGTAACCCCAGCACTTGAGAGATTCCAGGCCAACATGCAGTAACTTAGTGAGACCTTGTTTCAAAATAATTAAGAAAAAAAACCACCCTCTGTTGGCTTTGACAGTCTTGATTTCTGAGGAAATGAAGTTTCATGATTAGGTAATTTTTATGTCTCCCCCTCTCCCCCAGATTTTCTTTTTGACAGCGAGCACTTTATTAACCCTAAGTGGAGCGTTGCAAGCGATCTTAAATAGTAACATCTTCTGATGTTTCTTAATCAGAAGATGAGACTTCTTAGAGGTTTATGGAAATAAAATCACTGCCAAAAAGACTTAGCACTAGAGGCCCCCGCCCCCGCCCTATTTCAGCCTCAGGTTTTGCCATTTGAGGTTTGTCACTGTTTTTGGGGGGGGGTTGTTTTGTTTTGTTCTGGGGGGGGGTGGCAAATGGCCAGGTTCATTGGGACAGTATAACATTTTTACAATTTAATATTAGATATTGAAAATTCCTACGTTTACTTTTTAGTCATGTCATTTAAACAGGTACTTGTACCAAAGGACTCTAGAAGCAAACCAATCCAAGAGTAACTAGATTATAAATGTATGCCATAAAACTGTGTTTTCTTCCCTCCCCACGTTCAGCTCCATTTCCCAATGCAAGAGCTTGTCGTCATTAAGATGAGTTGAATATAGGTCTCACTTAGGGTTCTTCCTAGATGATAAGGACGTAGGCTTAAAAGTAGGATGGGACTGATCATCTTAGCCTTACACTTCGGGTCCCATAGGTAAAGTTTAGAGAGCTCCTCCACGTGCCCGCTACAGCCGGTCTGCAGCAAACCCTGAAAACACAGGGGCAGACATCTCACTTGAAGTTGGTTGCTACCTGTTTATCTCCTGCCTGTCCAGTGTTAACAATGACCAGCCCTGGAGATATCAGGTTAGAGCCCCAACTCAAATAATTTCTGTCCAAGTAAGATTAAACTAGATGTAGAAGATCTTCCAATAACTGTGTAGTTGGGTATTTTGCACTTAAACTAATCTGTTACCTTAACATATCCATTAACCTGTTTTTCACATTAGTTTATCTGACACACATGTAAACATGTTTTAGGCAAGTTTATTGCCTACCAGTGTTGAGCGCTGTTCAACATAATGAAAGATGATCCATTCTAAGACATGGCTTCTCAGCCCCTGTATGTACTTGCTATGCCAAGCATATAAAAACTAATTCTTGTCACGCATGGTAGAACACACTCGTAATCCCAGTTCTTGGGAGGCTGAGACAGTAGGATCACAGATTCACGGCCAGCCTCAACAATTTAGTGAGTCCCTCTTCAACTTAGTGAAACCCTGTTTCAAATCAAAATAATAAAATAGAGTTGGGGATATAGCTCAGAACTGGAATGCCCCCTGGGTTTCATTCCCAGTACTAAAAAAAAAAAAATTCTTTTTACATTTCTAATGATCAGTTAATTAAGTCAGTACTCCAAGAAATTGTGGCATGGAGGTTCTGTTCCAGTGCAGGCTGATGGAGGGCCACAGGTAGTCACAGCCTTCCAGTCAGGCATTGGCTTTGATTGATGAGCAACCCACACTTTTAAATTCTTTTATCAGTGAAAACGCTTCTGATATAAGCTGGTGTTTCTTGACTTCACAGTGAGAAATTCAAAGTACTTAGAGTGCATATATGATTTGCTTGTGAATCAGATCATTCTAAAACCTTAAGGCTCTGTTAATTTGTATAATGATGAAGCAGTAGGTCTCTTCTTTTTTTTCTTTTTTTTTTTTTTTTTTTTTTCTTTGTGGTACTGGGGATTGAACCCAGGGGTATTCTACCTCCGAGCTACACCCCAGACCTATTTTTTATTCTGAAACAGGGTGTCACTAAATTGCGGAGGGCCTCACTAGGTAACTGAGGCTGGCCTCAAACCCGGATCCTCCAGTCTCAGCCTCCCAAATGCTGAGATTACAAGCATGCACCACCGCGCCCGGCTAGGTCTCTTCTTTTCTTGAAGGAGTTGTTTAATTTGCAGCTCATCACTTGGGAAGGGCCACAGCCTATTTTTAAAATTAATGATATGTATGTTAATAGTTGCCAGGTCAGGTCTAAAGAAAGCCTGATGTGTGTCACATCTGAGTCTCCAAAACAGATTAATTGGGGGATATTTACTCACATGTCCAAATAACTTAGTACATGATTCCTTTTTTCAAGAAATTTCCTCAGGTTTATCCAATTAGATTACATACTATTTTCAGGAACACTTGTGTTGAGATTAGACCTCATATGACTCTGGGGTAAGACTGCCAAATTTTTATTGATTATCATTTTGTACAGCAGAAAAAGATGGGGATTTATTAACTATTCTTTCTCTCTTTTGCCAGATTTAGAAATGGCTGTTGCATATTGGAAATTAGTGTTATCAGGAAGGTTTAAATTTTTAGATCTTTGGAATACATTCCTGCTGGTAAGTGCCCTGTGTCTTGCCATGTCTGCCCAGTCAGAAGGGGAGGCCCGCGGCTCCGAATCTGAGCGTAGCTCTAACTGAAGTCTCACGTGGAGCTTCTGGGGACACCACGTGTCTGGCGAGGCACTGCTCAGCCCCACCACCGCCAGGCCGCAGCGGCAGAGCCCAGTCTAGACCGGGCTCCTAAAGACGGGCCGCGCCCTGCAGAAGCCCTCGACTGCCGTCTCTGCGGACCCTAGGCTGAACAGTTCTCTGTTTCTACAGAGAAACTTCAGATCCTTAAAGAAGGCTCTGAGGCCACACTAGCTGCAGGTGGATACAGGCCCCCGAGCTGTCCAGAGGCACTCTCTGACCACAGGCTGATACTGTTTTGTTTGTTTGTTTGTCTTGGTACTGGGGACTGAACCCAGAGGCATTCTACTTCTGAGCTATACCTCCAGCCCTTTGTGTGTGTGTGTGTGTGTGTGTGTGTGTGTGTGTGTGTGTGTGTGTCACTGAGAATTGAACCTAGGGGCATTCTACCTCTGAGCTACACCCCCAGCCCTGTTTTTATTTTTTTATTTTGAAACAGGGTCTTGCTATGTTGATGAGAGTCAAGGTCTCACTAGGTTGATGAGAGTCTCACTACTTGCTGAGGCTGTCATTGAACCTGCAATCCTCCTGTCTCAGCCTCCCAAGTACTGAGATTATAGGTGTGTGCTACCACGCCTGGCTCTGCATAAAAGTTAAATAGAAATAGGACTTGCCTATTCTGAGTTGACTTGGGAGGGAAGTAAAGATTAAAAATACTGCCCTTCTATTTGACTGAAATAGGATTTGTGTGTGTGTGTGTGTGTGTGTGTGTGTGTGTGTGTGGTACTAGGGGTGGAACCCAGGGGCATTCTACCTCCAAGCTATACCTTCAGTCCTATTTTTTATTCTTTATTTTGAAACAGGGTCTCACTAAGTTGCGGAGGACCTCACTAGGTAGCTGAGGCTGGCCGCGAACCCAGATCCTCCTGTCTCAAGCCTCCCGAGTACTGGGATTACAAGAGCGCACCACCATGCCCAGCTGAAATAGGAATTTATAATGTTAATATTTAAAATGTTTTTTGAAATGAGCCTGAATTCTATATTCGGATGTTGACACTGTTGTAGCTCTTAATGTTTATCAAAATGCTGTTAGTATTTTTTGTTTTTTTGTTTTTTTTTGTTTTTTTTGTGGTACAGGTAATTGAACTCAGGGGCATTCTACCTCTGAGCTACATCCCTGGCCCTATTTTTTATTCTTTATTTTTGAAACAGGGTCTCACTAAGTTGCAGAGGGCCTCACTAAGTAGCTGAGGCTGGCCGCAAACCTGCGATCCTCCTGTCTCAGCCTCCCAAGTACTGGGATTACAAGTGTGTTCCACCACGCCCAGCTCTGTTAGTACTTTTACTTGTGATAGTTTAGTGATTGTTCTTATTCCTCATCAAATTAAGGAGGATTGCGTGGCCAGTGGAACATCTGAGTGTTAAGCTCTGAATTTTAATCTGGTGGATTTTGTTTCTTTTGTGTTAGGAACATCACAAAAGATCAATTCCCAGGGACACTTGGAACCTCCTGCTAGACTTTGGAAACATGATTGCAGATGATATGTCTAACTACGATGAAGAAGGTACTGGATGCTGTAGGCCTTCAGGGGGGTCGCCAGAATGCTCACGCCCACTGTGCATGCCAGCTGCCTGCCTCCAGAGCGAGGGGCCCACCCTGGGCCCGACGGGCCTGCCCTGCCCGATGGGGAGGAGACTGTAGACCCGCTTCCTTGGTAGCTCTTGTAAGTCACAAAACATGCTGTTTAAGCTGAACTGGGTGCCAGCTTCTGTTGACTATGAAAAAAAAAATGTTTTTAATGTGGTACTGGGGATTGAACCAGGAGCATTCTACCTCCAAGCAACATCCCCCAGCCTTTTTTTTTATTTTTTATTTTTTTATTTTTTGTGGAGGGGGTATGAGGATTGAACCCAGGGGCATTCTACCTCTGAGCTACATCCCCAGCCCTATTTTTTTAATCTTTATTTTGCAACAGGGTCTCACTAAGTTGCAGAGAGCCTCACTGAGCTGAGGCTGGCCACGAACCTGTGATCCTCCCATCTCAGCCTCCCAAGTACTGGGATTACAAGTGTACACCACCACGCCCGCCTTATATTTTTTTATTTTGAAACAGGGTCTCACTAGGTTACTGAGAGTCTCACTACGTTGCTAAATCTGTCCTTGAACTGTGCTCCTCCTGTCTCAGCCTCACCAAGTGCTGAGATTTCAGGTGTGAGCTACCACACCTAGCCATAAATAAATTTATACTTACAGTCACCCCTGGTGCCTAAGGACACTGCTGAGAGGCATTTGGTTCCCGTGCAATGGTCACTGTGCCCTGGGAAGGGGTGCAATTTGTGCCCACCCCAGAACCTCATCTGCCCACTTGCTCCTGGTGTCCTGGGGCGCCTTGCCACACCCGTGGCACTGTTTACTTTGTGTCTCTTCTTCAGTGGTCACTGGTTCAGCTTCTCTGTGTGTCTCAGCCCGTAGCCCAGCGTCCAGCTCATGTTAGGCACCCAAGTGTGCTGGCTGGAGGCAGAGAGGAATGCTCAGCTTCCAGGAGCGCTAGCTGGGTCGGGCAGGCGAGGTCCATCCGTGCAGAGTCAGCTGGCGGCCTGGGCAGTGAGCGCTTGGTGGCGTGGATGAGCAGTGGGAGCTTATGGCTGGGAGGAGAACATCCCTTTTGTGGGGTTCAAGCTGGGGAGACAGCAGGGAGTAGCATCTCGGCTGGCAAGAATGCCCATAACTTGAGAGACTGCGCCTTCCTCTGCCTGGGAACAGGCAGGTCCATTTCTTCCGACTCCTGCTCAGCTGGTCCTGACGGCTTGGAGGCCCGCTGAGGACCGGGAGGATGCAGAGTGTGCCAGTCTCCTGCAAGAGGTGCCTTGGCCAACATTTGTTGAAAGTTCAGGAACTACATGAACTTTAGAATCATTTGGATTCTTAAAATGTAAATGTTGGATTTTGAAAAAAAATGCTTGGCTCTAAAAAAAATCTCTAATACTGATTTTTAAGGATCTGTGTGTTTGCTTTTCTTTAGGAGCATGGCCTGTCCTCATAGATGACTTTGTGGAATATGCACGGCCTGTAGTCACGGGTGGACGACATGGCCATTTCTAGGTGGAAAGTTAGGTGATTGAGGCTGAGAATCCGGTCCTGCGGTGGTTACTGGGTCAGCCGCTGTGTGCCTCTGCTGGTGGCTTCAGAAGCGTCCTTTCCAGGAATTAAGTGAATGGCGTCTGCTCCACTCAGCGACCGCATGTTAATGTGCAGACACTGTGAGGCGCTCCAGGACAGCTGCTTTAGGAAGTCTGGATGTTTGTCCTAGCTGCTGCTTCAAGAGATTCCTGCATGAGGTGTATTTACAAGAGTAACATAGCGCCTGTAGGACTGCAGAGCATGCGCTCTGGTTTAAGCTGAACACCAGCAGTTACCAAAATTGTGTTATAATCATATTGTAATTGCACTTAAAAAACAGTATTTGGACTGGTCGTGGTGGCACCTGCCTGAAATCCCAGTTCTGGAGTTGGGAGGCTGACACAAGAGAATCTCAGGTTGGAGACCAGCCTCAGCAACCTAGTGAGACCCTGTTCCAAACTAAAAAAAAAAAACAAAACGAAATAGGGCTGGGGGTGTAGCTCAGAGGTGGAACATCCCTGGATTCAATCCTCAGTACCAAAAGAAAAGCAAAAACAATAATAAAAAGCATTGTCTGTGTCCTGGGTAGGATTTGTATTTTTACACGAGCTGAAGAAGATGGAATGTGCTCTAACCCTAACCTGGTCAGAGTCCGATGCTGCTTCATCTCGGAGCCAGGAATTCAAGATCTTTATTTTTTGACTTACCAGATCTGCAGATTTACCAGATCTATCTTTGTTTTCATCTTCTCTAGATGTGTGTCTGAAAATCACATTACGGGTTTTAAGATGCCGTTTCAGCTTGCACAGTGATGGCTCGCCTAGGGTGTGAGTCCTCGGTTTTATTTTGAGCTGTTTACAAGCCAGTGGGCCTGTCTCCTAATAATGTTATTTGAACTTCCTGGGGCATTTTGTGTTTTTTAATATGCTAAATTATATTGAAGAAGACATTTTTCCGAGAAGAGTATTTCTTTCTTGAATGGTGAATCGTAGATTTGAAAATGCACTGGTTCCTTTCCCCTGTCGTGATGTCCAGTGTCCAGTGTCCAGCCCTCGCAGCCATTCACATTTGGAAGCAACAGTGTGCATCATTGTCCACAGCACCCACACGGGGATCCTCCCTCCGGTCTGCAAGCCACAGTGTCTGTATCATGTGATCGTCTGCCTTTCTGGTGTTTGCTGGCTGAGGACTTGCCCCACGCGCAGGTAGAAGGCCTAGTTGCCACCTGTTCTGCTGCCGAGCTTTGAACATCACTGTGCTGACCCTACCTCACATCTGCAAGACTTGAACTCACAGCGTGCCTTGCCGCTGCCTGCAGCGCTCCCTGGAGCAGGTGGGCTGGCTTCCCCAGGACAGGGATCTCCGGCATCCTGCGCACAGAAAGCCTGGCCCGATGTGCCCTTCGCCCAGCTTCTGAGAGCGGGGCCCCCCGGCCTTAGGAGACCGCACCTTCCAGCCTGAGGATCGTGTGCCCTGCTGTGGCAGTAGGGATGGAGGATTGGAGAGGCCTGGCAACCTGGAGACCCTCACTGTGTGTGACAGTGCCTACGATGGGTAGAGCAGTCCTGTGACCTCGGGCAGTCACCCTATCTGTAAAAGGGAAAACTGGGCCATCTCCTTGAAAAGTCTGAGTCTCAGCATTTATCCAGAAGTAGAAACACTGGCTTTAATAAATACCCGAGAAATGAGCCGGGCGTGGTGGCGCACGCTTGTAATCCCAGCATTCAGGAGGCTGAGACCGGAGGATCCGGGATCGCGGCCAGCCTCAGCTGCTTAGTAAGGCACTCTGCAACTTAGTGACACCCGGTTTCAAAATAAAAAGAATAAAAAATAGGGCTGGGGGTATAGCTCGGAGGTAAAATGCCCCTGAGTTCCATCCCCAGTACCGCAAAAAAAAAAAAAAAAAACCCGAGAAATGGTAAAGTGCCCTTTCTAGGCTTTGAGAGTTCTGGACACACAATTTTTCTGTTCAGAGAAGTTTATAGAATTCGAATAACGATTATAAAAGTCTGCAATACTTTTTAGGTTTTAAAATTCTGTGGGATTGTCAATAGAATTTGAAATACTAGTAATTGCACAAAGTCCTCAAAAATTGTGCTTTCTTTTTCTTGTGAGTACTGCATGCTATGAAGATGCCAAGAACTTCAGAAACACTGAAATAAACCATTTTCCCAGTATGGTGTCATTTTAGTCCTTCTTGGTCACACAACCATCCCCACCAGGTGTCAGGACCAATAGAAAAGCCCGCTGTGTAGCCACTAGGAGCCCCGTGTCCACCTGGTGTCTGACCTGCAGCCCAGTTGAACCGTAGTGGCCGAGACGCTGCAGCCATTGGGGTTTTTTGTCACCATTACATTGTGTGCTGAGTATGTTGGTTCCACATGAGAAATTACAAGCCTCACCATATACAGACGACTCAGTGGGAACTAAACCAGAACACACTAATACAAGTCATAGATGTGTTGAAGATTAATCAGCAGCCAGGCGTGGTGGCACACACCTGTAATCCCAGTACTTGGGAGGCTGAGACAGGAGGATACCAAGTTCGAGGCCAGCCTCAGCTAATTAATGAGGCCCTCCACAACTTAGACCCTGTTTCAAAATAAAGAAAAAATAGGGATTAGGGGGTGTAGCTCAGAGGTAGAATGCCCCTGGGTTCAATCCTCAGTACCAAAAAAAAAATGTATTTTGGATTTTTTTTTTTTTTTGGTTCATGGGGTTGAATTCAGGGGCATCTACCTCTGAGCTACGTCCCCAGTCTATCCCACTCTGTTTTTTTCCTTTGAAACAGGGTGTAAGTTTCAGAGGCTGGCCTCAAACCTGTGATTCTCCTGTCTCAGCCTCCCAAGTACTGGTGTACACCACCACTCCCACTCCCGGCACATAATGTGCTTAAGAAATACCAGCCGGGTGTGGTAGCACATGCTTGTAATCCCAGTACTTGGGAGGCTGAGACAGGAGGATCTGGGTTCGAGGCCGGCCTCAACTACTTATTGAAGCCCTCCGCAACTTAGTGAGACCCTGTTTCCAAATAAAGAAGAAAAAATAGGGCTGGGAGTGTAGCTCAGGTGGAATGCCTCTGGGTTCAATCCTCAGTTCCGCTAAAAATACAGAAATATCTATGACCTTTTCCTTCAAGCACTGCCAAGAATTTCTAGCATCAACATTATCACCTCTCTCTCGGGGGCACTGTGTTGAAGTACTGGATACATCCAGGCCTGTGAGAGCAAGGGTTAGCACTTCAGGGTTTTGTTACTGCACCTGCTGTTCCCAGCACAAAGCTGAGGTTCTAAATCCTTAACGAACGGATTAGTGAGCTAGCCTTACCTCTTGCTGGTTGTGGTGTAGACCAAATGGTGTGGCAGTGGGTTCTGACCGTGCTCAACAAAGCTCCCTCTCCCCCATCCTGGTCCAGGGACTTGCTCCCCGGGCAGTTCTACCCTGCTGAGTGAAGGACTGTGACTGCCTTAGGACGTGCCACAGGGGAGTGCACCGCAGAACCTCAACAAGGGCTGTTGGTAAGCTGTGCCTATTTAAGGGTGTCTTACTATGTTGCTACGTACTAAAATAACGGTCAGGCACATTAAGTCTAGTGACCCCCGAGTGGCTGTTCTTGGGATGAGGAGATGGGCACTCTGGTTGTACACATGGCACCTTGCCCGGCTTTGTATTCTTGAATATTGTCTTCACAATCAGTCGGGAATATTTCCAGTGCCTTGGGCTCATGCTGGGGTAACGGCACCCTGCGAGGAGGCTCTGCCCTGCCTGCTGAGCCGCCCCTCGCAAGCCTGCTGGTGTTGGACATTGGCGAGACACAGCACGGCCTCACGAGGAGCTGGGTGTACCTTTTCCCCTTCACACTGCATCTTTTCAGTTCTATCACAACATTTATGATCAGAAGGAAAACTCGGTGGGGAGAAGGGGCATACTGGACTGAATCCAGAGGTGCTCTACCTCCGAGCTACATCCCCAGCTCTTTTTATCTCTTTTATTTGAAACGGTCTTGCTGGGTTGCTAAGAGTCTCACTACTAGCTGAGGCTGTCCTCAGACCTACAATCCTCCTGTCTCAGCCTCCCCAGTACTGGAATTACAGGCATGCACCACCATGCCCAGCTAGAAAACACATTTTCTAAAAGAAAAAACTAAAGCCAGGCGTGGTGGCGCACGCTTGTAATCCCAGCATTTGGGAGGCTGAGACTGGAGGATCCGGGTTCGCGGCCAGCCTCAGCTACCTAGTGAGGCACTCCGCAACTTAGTGAGACCCTGTTTCCAAATAAAGAATAAAAAATAGGGCTGGGAGTATAACTCAGAAGTAGAATGCCCCTGAGTTCAATCTCCAGTACTGCCAAAAAAAGAAAAAACTATAATGAGTGAATCCCAACATGCTGAATGAAAGCGGTTGGTCCTAGACAGGCGAGGTAGCAGTTGCCTGTAACCCCGATACTGGGGAGCCTATGATAAGAGGCTTGCACGTGCAACTTAGCAAGGCCCTGTCTCAAAAGCAAAAGGACTGGGGATGTAGCTCAGTGGTAGAGTGCCCTGGATTCAACCCCCAGCACCACACACACACACTCACAAAAGGCTGGGCACGAAAGGCCACATCTTGTATTAGGGATTTCCGGGAAACTTTTAGTATGTAGCAAGATAGTGAGATGCATTTATCTGATTTTTTTTTTTTTTTAAGAAAAGATAAAGCTGGCTAGGCATGGTGGCGTGTGCTTGTAATCCCAGTGCTTGGGAGGCTAGGAGGATCGCAGGTTCACAGCCAGCCTAAGCTACTTAGTGAGGCCTTGTTTCAAAATAAAGAATTAAAAATAGGGCTGGGGTGTAGCTCAGAGGTAGAATGTCCCTGGGTTCCATCCCCAGTACCACAAAAGCTAAAGAATGAGTAGTTGCCGGGGACTGAGCAAACAGGCAAAGAGGACTTGGGGTGGACAGACTGAGCACAGCTGCTGAGGTTTCTGCAGACAGCCCCTGCTCCACCCACCAGGGTGCACGCTCCCTCAAGGAGCTTGCAAAGAGCCCCGCACCGCACCGACTCTCAAGTCCTCTGGCCGCTGACTGAAGCCAGCCTGCTCCTGTGCTGGGGAGCCAGAGCCGCCCACGTGGTGAAATCAGAGCCCTTTCCATTGGTGCCACCTGCGGAGTCGGGAAAGGAGTGCCTGGCCATTTAGAGGCCGCGCAGCGATACAATGACTAGTACGAATGTCAGCGGGGCGGTCTAGGGCGCCAGGGAAGGACAAAGGAGCTGCAGGGTGAGATGGAGAAGTTCAAGGCTGCCATGCTGCTGGGAGGTGTCGGCGATGCTCTTGGCTATGCCAACTTCTGCAGGGAGAACAGCGCTTTAGGCTCGGTCCAGGAAGAGCTGCGGAGGATGGGCGGGCTGGACCACCTGGTGCTGTCGCCCAGAGCGTGGCCAGTGAGCGACAACACTATCATGCACCTGGCGACGGCGGAGGCGCTCACCACAGGTAGGACGCTGCTCGCCTGCCTTGGGGCATGGGCAAAGAGGGCGCCTGCACGGCTCAGGTTGGCAGTGAGCACAGAGCCCGGGAGGCCGAGGGGCTGCGAGCTGCCCTGTTACCTGATCCTGCAGCTAAAAGTGGTGATTTAACAGGCACCCTGTCCCTGGCAAATCTGCATGTGTCTGGGTGGCAGTATCAGTTCGCAGATCGACTTTGTAAACAGTGGCTTTCACTTGTGGGTTGTTAACCAAGCCCAGCACCCTGTTCTACGGAGAGGTAGCTGGTGGAGCATATTGGTTCCAAGCTACTTGGGTGGGTGCAAGGCAACAGCTCAACTCTGCACTGCTGGGCCAGTCTTCTTGTTCTAAATTTAGTTCAAAAGAACATAAAAATATAAGCCCACTTGAAATTGTACTCATTTACATTCTATGGTTTGGGCATTACAGTGTGTGTGTGTGTGTGTGTGTGTGTGTGTGTGTGTGTCCATGGTACAGAGGATTGAACTCAGGGGCATTCTACCTCTGAGCTACACTCCCAGCCCCATTTCATTTTTTTTTTAATTTGGAACAGGGTCTCACTAAGCTGCAGAGGGCCTTGCTAAGTTGCTGAGGCTGGCTGGAAACTGTGATCTTCGAGTCTCAGCCTCCCAAGTACTAAGATTATAGGTGGCTTGGGGATTGTATCTTAATTCTGATGAATTGCGGTTGGACTATCTGCCACACTGATTTTCCTTGGAGGGTGCTTATACACAGATTCGCTCTAAGACAGCACTGCACAGTGGATTGGGTGAGAGGGAACACACTTTGTTAAGCTGCTCTGTAAGCAGCAGGTTGGTCTCGGGATCAACAGGTCCTACGTGAGTTTCAGAGGGGCCTTCCCGCACACCGCCTGCTCTGAAGCCCTGTCGGTATTATTAGTCTCCCATTGCACAAGTAGGGTCTCGAGGCAGCTGTGAGGCTATGGACTCCCCCTGAGTATCCACCCCCATTCCATCTGCCTGCCGTGAACCGCTCTGTTTAGCTCCCGGGTCATGGTACAGGAATGTCATGGACAGGTCCCTGAATAGCTGGGCAGAGGGCTGGAGCATGTGGATAAGATAAGGGGTCACAGCTCTCGGGAGGTGGTGAGGTGTCGCTCTGGGCCTCCACAATGATGAAACCAAATGTTTCCTGCTGCTGACATGTTCAGCCGACTTACGTGCCTTTATGACCTCAGCCACACTAAAATAGCCTTCTAGCAGCCCAGAGCTGTCATGCAGCCCCAGACAGAAGCCTGCCAGAGAGCATGGCTTCCAAAACAGCACTGCGGCGTGCTTTCCCTCACAGTCGGCACAGGGTGCCGGTCTGGCTGTGTGCCACCCTGCGCCTGCATGTAGTACTTCAGTAGGCTCTGCGTGTACAGAATCCTTGGGCACCCGTCCGGCTGTTTCACCCTGTGCCTGCGTCTTGGCACTTGAGTAGAGCTTTGTGTACCCCGAGTCCTTGCCCGCCAAGCCCTTGGCCGTGGGGCTGGGAAGCCAAGATCTGCTGCTGCAGGGATGTGACCACTGGTGCATCCAGAGCGCAGAAGCAGAACCTGAGCAGATGTGGAGAGTCTTATATTCTGAAGGCACAGAGCATGGGGCCAGAGACTCTCCCTGACGCTCGGTGTCTAGCACAGGCGTGCTCGGGCACCAGCCCCAGGGGCAGCTCATCCCGAGGGCTCATGCTAGAGCCCGGCTTTGCAGCGCCACATTCCCCACTCGCCTCTTGGGAGCTGAAGGCCGATGCTGTGCCCCCTCCCCAGCCTTTTGTCTCCCGGGGTGGGGGCGTGAGGGTCAAGTGGAACCAAGCTTGGTGAGCTCCAGGGGGCTGGCTCTCCGGAAGGCCTTAGCCTTCTGAGGGTCAGCAGCTGCCGGTGGACTCTCAGGGCCACAGAGGAGCCCTGGGTGGAGGGGCTGGCAGCCCGAGGTCCCCTGATCAATTAGAGCAAGCCGTGAGCGTTTGAACCAGTGGCGTTTCCCTTCGGGGAAGCTTGACGCCGGTGTTTTACCTTTTCTTCGTGGTGACAGGAGCTGGGAAATGCCAGCTGGTTTCCTAGACTGACTCACCGCTCGCTCAGGAGGCCAGGCCAGAGGCAAGGAAGAATAGAGTCCAAAACTGTGGGCCAGGGGCCTTGGACTCAGCGTCAGGGACGTGTGACCCTGTCCACCATCCTGTGGACTGACTTACTGGCCAAGAGGCTCTGGCCTTGTAGTCAAAACCCGTAGACCACTCTGGGTGTGGGAGACGTCTCCTCCCGGATCCTCATCTGGAAACCAAGGACTGAAGTTATGGAGGGTACGCTTGGCCATCCAAGGAGCGACGGTCCAGGCACCCTGGGGCCCAGGGCAGGTGTTCGATGTGGGTTGGCTCTTGGACATGGCCCTGTTCCCCGGGGTGTGGGTGGCATGCATGTCCCCAACTGTACTTCCCAGGGCCAGGGCATGGCTGGCAGCCGCAGCTCAGCAGCATTGGGTTTCCGCACGTGGCGATGGAGCCGGAAGAGTAAGAGATCCTCCGTGATAGACGCAAGGGCTCCCCAACCCAGCGGCCGGTGGAGTTCCCTCAGCTCTGCTCATGCAGACGGTGAAGGGACAAGTGGCGGGTGCTCCCCGGGTTCTCACGGGTGCCCAGGATGGGCCCGGTCACCACCTGTAGGGTCTGGAGTCAGAGCGAGCTCAGAGGCCTCCTCTGCAGGGTGGTGGGTTAAGATGGCCACCAAGCGCTAGGGATGTAGCTCAGCGGTACAACACTTGCCTAACATGCTTGAGGCCCTGGGTTCAATCCCTGGTACCACTCAAAATAAAGAAAAACAAAGATGGCCGCCAAGCACTTGGGAGACTAAGACTGGAGGATCACAGGTTGAGGCCAGCCTCAGCAATATGGTAAGACTTTCAGCGACCTAGCAAAACCCTATTTCAAAACAAAAATAAATAAATAAATAAAAAGGGCTGGGGGGAAGCCAAGTGTGGTGGCACAGGCTTGTAATCCCAGTACCTGGGAGGCTGAGACAGGAGGATCACAGGTTTGCAGCCAGTCTCAGCTACTTAGTGAGGCCCTCAGCAATTTAGTGAGATCCTGTTTCAAGATAAAGAATAAAAAATGGGGCTGGGGGTATACCTAGGAGGTAGAATGCCTCAGGGTTCAATCCCTAATACCACAAAAAAAGGGGGGCTGCGAGGTATGTAGCTCAGATGTAAAACACCCTGGGTTCAATCCCAGTGCCAAAAAAAAAGAAGGAAATGTTGGCTGCCGACCTTCCTCTGCCTCCCCCAAAGCCTTGGTGTGTCTCTGCCACCAGAGGCCGTCTACACTGACACCTGTCCCTTCCTTTCCTCCCCAGATTACTGGTGCCTGGACGATCTGTACCGTGAGATGGTGAGGTGCTACGTGGAAACCCTGGAGAAGCTCCCGGAACATCGACCAGACCCAGCCACCATCGAGGGCTGCTCGCAGCTGAAGCCGGATAACTACCTCCTGGCCTGGCACACGCCCTTCAGTGAAAAGGGTCAGGGAGCCTGTCCCGTCCCCAGACCCTCTGCCACAGCCCCGAAGGCCCAGGCCACTGCCCTACCACACCAGCGGCATTTCTGGCTCTCTGCTGGGAGACACCTCGGAGGGCGGGGGTCCCCTCGTCAGCCGGTCCTGCTGTGCACGGGGTCTGTGCACGGGGCACGGCCTCCCCGGTGGGGTTGGGTCAGCGTCCCAGGCTGACTTGGGGAGTATTTTCACTGCATTCCCTTGAAGCTTGTGTTTTTGCCACAGTGCCAAGGAGAACCTGTGTCACCATGTACACGTCTCCCGTGCTATGCTGTTTTCGGTGCAGCAGGTGCTGCCCAGGCTCTGAGCCGCCGCTGCTCCTCCCTCTTAGCCCCGCATATGGGTGCTCCTCCCTGAAGGGCAAGGACACTTCTGCTCTGCCCTGGAGTCAGCCCCGGGAGAAGTCCCTCCCCAGAGGTCACTGCCAGGCCAGGAGAGACAGGAGAAACGCCCCAGCGTGGGGGCTTTCCCTCTGAGAAAGTAGTAGAAACACTGGTAGGACCAGGCAAGCTGCTCCGGCAGCCCCAGGTAGGCCAAAAACACCCACTTGGGCGCACCAGAGGGGCTGTTTGAGCAGGTGTGGACCATCTCAGAGGTACGGGGAAAGCACAAGAGCTTCCTACAGCCTCTTGAGAGGGACATCTGGCATTATCTGCCAAAATTATTTAATGGACCTGCCCTTTCATCTACTGCTAGACATTTAAGAGATACACTAAAGCAAGTGAGCAGAGATGTGTGCACAAGAATGATTTTGCAACATTCATGTTACCAAAAACCTGGAAACCACTTAGTGTCCCTGAGTTAGAGAATGGAGAAGTAGAATCTGCTACAGCCATACAATGGAATATCACACAGCTTTTAAAATGATTGGAGTGAATCTGTGTGTTAAGATGCGGATAACTCTCTATTATAACCAGAGGCACATCGGTGCATTCCAGCTGTTTATGGAAAGAGTTTGACGCTCCTCAAGGATAATGAAGAGCCCTTGCAGTGGAGACTAACAGCAGGGCCAAAGAGGAGCTCCTGGGTTTCTGTTGTTGTTTTTGGTTTTTATGGTGCTACGGATTGAACTCAGGGGCATTCTACCTCTGAGCTACACCTCCAGTCCTATTTTTTTTTTTATTCTTTATTTTGAAACAGGGTCTCACTAAGTTGTGGAGGGCCTCACTAAGTAGCTGAGGCTGGCCATGAACCCGGATCCTCCGGTCTCAGCCTCTCAAGTACTAGGATTACAAGCATGTGCCACCACGCCTGGCTTTATTAAGTAATTTAAAATTTTAGAAAATCCGAAGCTGGGTGTGGTGGCGCACGCTTGTAATCCCAGCATTCGGGAGGCTGAGACCGGAGGATCCGGGTTCGCGGCCAGCCTCA
>PVLC010004990.1:0-79942 GCA_004027655.1 Graphiurus murinus | reverse complement strand
AAAAAAAAAAAAAAAAAAAAAAAAAATTCTCTGGTTGGCAAGGTGAGGATGGTGGTGATGCTGCTACAGAATCTCTACTATGTCAGGGTTGACCCAACACTTAACATACATAAAGTTTTGGTGAGCTGGGCGTGGTGGCACACACTTGTAATCCTAGCATTCGGGAGGCTGAGACCAGAGGATCTGGGTTCGCGGCCAGCCTCAGCTACCTAGTGAGGCACTCCGCAACTTAGTGAGACTCGATTTCAAAATAAAGAATAAAAAATAGGGCTGGGGGTGTAGCTCAGAGGTAGAATGCCCCTGAGTTCAATCCCCAGTACCGCAAAAAAAAAAAAAAAACAAAAAACAAGTTTTGGTGAAGTGTGGGGTTGCTGTCCATGGTCCTGATCATCCTACTGCTACTGCATGGCTGTTTTTCTTGACCAAGGGACACTAAAGATGACCATTCTCCAGGTTATCCAAAATGGAACAAGGATTTGTGAATTAATTGTGGCATATACGTGCTCATATGATGTGGAGAGAGAGAGAGAGAGAGAGAGAGAGAGAGAGAGAGAGAGAGAGAGAGAGGCACCAAGACATTGCAAAAGAATAGCAACAACAAAAATGTTCATATAATTTTCAAATAAATACAGCTACTATTAATAAAACCAAAATTTACCATGGACAAAATTTGGAACTATTGAAGGACAGTATAACATTTGGCAGTCAAAACTACACAATCAAAGCAAGTTCTAAAACAAACACATTTAGGTAACGGTGCAGAACATCAATCTGATAAAATAAAACTAACTTGTTTAGTCATACCAAATAACTTACAGTATTCTTTGGCCTCATATTTTCTCTTGTGATGACTTTTATCAATTTTACAGTGCCATAGAACAAACAGAATAGTGACTTACCTTGCTAGTTAATTCCATGAAAGTTTTGTGGTTCTACAGTGTTTTGCAAAGCATCCCATAAAGAAATAAAAGATATGAGTGCCCTGCATCGCCTCAGCTGTACTTAGATGTCTTGATTAGCGAAATGCCTTGCAAAAGACATTGATACTATCACCCCAATTTTTTTCTCCGATTTTTCCTATATTAAAGTAATTTTCAACCAGGACTTCACAGAATTAAGATTGTATTGCACAGCCTCGTAACAGTGAAATGTGGCTACCCCTCTTTCATGAAGGAGAAGGACAAATGTCTCTCCTTTGTTCTCTTCTTCACCCTTCCTCTATCCTGCAGGTTGAGCATGACATAGAGGACTCTGTTCTAGAGATGTTGGAGTGGTGAACTTGAAGGACCTTGGAGAACAAAGCTGTCACGCCTCCGGAGTGTTAGGTCAGGAAAAAAAGTTAAATTTTTCTTCCTAAGCCATTGTTACTTTTTGTTACTAGCAGCTGAACCTAATCCTAATTAATATGTGATTCATCAACATTTGATGAATGCACAGCAAATATATATATTCATATATTCAAACAAGTAAAAAACTAGAAAGTAAGTGATTTCCATGAGGTCCTGTAATTTCTACATTAAGCAGGAATCCTCAAATATCTCCAAGCACTAGAATTAGAGTTGATTTTTATCAAAATAAATAAATTAAATAGCCTTTCAGAAACAATTTATTTACAACATGGTATTTCCTAAGAAACAATTTTCTTCCTCTAAACATCCTCCTCACTCTTAACTCCTGGCTGAGGAGAAATGCTGTGAGCATCACAATCAACCTTTTAAGTGAATGGCAATGAGAAGCTTGAAGTCACCATCCAATAAAAATAAGTTAGGTCATCCTAGATTTCTAGTTCTCCCAAAAGATATTGGGGCTCTCTTTTCCTGGTGATATGAGTAGGCATTCTGAACTGATTTTTGCACAAAACTTGGTATTTTCATGCAGCATTAAAAGTGGCCAGAATCACATTAACTATGCCCCTTATGGAAATTGCTATGACCCTTATTTCCTGCATTTGGACAAACTGTCAATTGTCTTTGAATGTGAAAGATGGTGGTGATCTCTTTCTATGCAGGCAGGCTGTGTTTCAAAATGGACAACCAGTTGTGACTACTTTGCAGAAAGGGCCAGAATCCGCCCCTCCCTTCCCTGTTCTTATTGCCTGGAAAATGCCAGGAAAGTTTAAAATTAATGGCGAACAATTGAAAAAGAAAAGGAAATCAAAGAAACATTTATTCCCTGAGAAGTAGCCCTATTTCTTTCACCTTTACATAAGAGCACAGACAGTTTCTGTCAGCTCTGTTTTTTGTGGAAGGGATGGAGAGGAGAAAAGCCCATACATAGGACAGTAAACATGTTTTCAAGCACTAACAAAATAGTTTCATCATTTTAAATCTCATACGAAAACAATAGAAATCAGGGCCATACACTTTTCTCAAAATCAGTTAATATTATTGACTTCAAAATCTGGGTATTGACTATTAAAATCAAATATGAAAGACGTGACAATATTTTATGCACCACCAACAATAGGCACATAACACACCCCTGTGACACTATAAATACTCCAGTTCCAATGTACCTGGACACACAAATAATATAGTAGCTTTAAAGTCTACAGGAACAAGAATCTGCTTGGGGCATCCACTTCATAACACTAACTGAACAAGGGAAAAGGATGTAGGCTTCAGTCTCCACCGAGATCCCTTAAATGATCTACAGCTACTGTTCTCAACTGATTGCTTAATTTCAGACAAGATTTGGTATTAGATATGAAAGAAAGTGAGAGAGAATATGTGTATGACTGAAGCAAAGACATTTTCATTGTCAGAAGGACAAGAACCTACAAAGACTCAATGTTACTATTTTCATTTGCACAGGAGACAGAAATAATTGTCATTAGCCCCAGGACTTTGGGTTTTGAGCTGTTCAGTTTAAGTCAATTCCAAACGAAGGGATGGGAACTCTTCCATTGATAACATTCTTTTTTTTTTCCAACGGCGATCTTTTATTTGACAGACAAGAAACATACAAAAGCAATGGGAGTAAAGGCAAAAGAAAAATGCCTACTGATGTGGTGTATGGGGTAGGTGCATGCAATAGAAGTTACTATGTTTTCCTTCCAAACAGAAGGCTGACATTCTGCTTTTTTCTAGGCTGTTTCACCACCTCAGTGTATCTCCCTTACCTCCCTCTTAACAGTATCAGATATTAATCTCACTTAAGACCTCCAAAGAGGAACAGGGTGAAACACAGACTTAATAAGAAATTTGAGAAATGACCATTTTACTTCTTTTTCCTCCCCCTCTTCCCTGCTCTTCAAAAGAGGCTCAAAACATTACTGAAGAATGTGTGTGGTGGTGGTTAAAAAAAAAATCACAACATCATAACCAGCACCTCTAAGTGGTTGAAAAATCCCATTCCTACCCAATCTGCATACAGGAAAATGTTAACATTCTCATAATTAAAACTCCACTTGCAATCACAGGTTGTGTTACACTATATCATCCATTTAACTTTATTGTGATTGATCTCTGTCAACTTTAACTATACTCACAAGGAAGTCAATAAATAAAGATCAATAGTTTTTTATTTCTTCAGCCTTTTTTTTATTAGAAAGAATGGATGGGGTAAATAATGCCGGCAACAGCAGGAGCACAGAGCCTCCCTTGGAGCTTTCCTTGGTAAAAATCTGTATTGAGACAAATCAGATTTAAAGTCACAAATGGGCTTGCTTCCTCATCTTATCTGTCATTAACTTTAAAATGCAAACATTAAAACAAACAGGTCTTGCATATATCTGTCCTCCCTGAGATAAATTTTCATCATGATATGCCCAGTGAACCTCTTATTCTCCAACATTGCTAGTTTTTGCAGCTCTAGCTTCATGCACTAACTACCTATTAAGAAGTGGTGCTCTGTGAATGAAGAATTTTTAGGTTGCAATGGAAAATCAAGTAATTCCTTCTCTAAATAATGGGGAGGAATCTGGGCCAAGCTTTATGTGTATCCAAGATGGGTAAGCATCTGGGGGTGAAGATCCAATCGTGGATAGATCCCATCAGGCCCAGTGCTACGACAGAGTTGTTGAGGGCCCTACTTCATGAGGTATTAACTCTTGGGTTCCCAGCACTTGAGGAAGTCTGAGGTGAAGGAGATGAAAGTGAGGAGAGTAGTTCTAAGAGAAGACTTCAGGCTGCCAAGGAAATGGTAAGGAATACTCAAGAGACTTGGGCCTAAGTGATCTAATATCAATAGGGAAGGATTTCAATATTTTTATTTTGAACAGTAGAATGACTGTACAGGTGTGGGGCAGTTACTGAATGTCAGCCAGCTCTGGAGAGGACCAAGAGTAATATTCACGAAAATAAAACAAAACAAATGCTTACATGTGTACTCACACACACACATACACACACACACACACACACACATACACACACACACACAATAACAACAAAAAAAAGTCAGAAGTGTGACCATTATTAACTCACCTCACTTGACAAATAGACTTCTAATGTCTGTGTTCCCTGTAATGAGTAATGAGTAATGGAAATTTGAAAACTTTGGGTCAGTTTTTTTTTTTACCATCCAGTTCCATTTTATATAGTGTTTACACGTAGAATTATTTCTCTTATTTATTGCCCATGTGTTATTCATTCTAACCTCAAAGTAAAAGCATATGAAATAAATTGAGGAGCTGAGGATGGTGGCCCATGCCTGTAATCCCAAGTACTTGGGAGGCTGAGACAGGAAGACTGCAGGTTCAAGGACAGACTCAGCAACCTAGGGAGACTCTCACAACCTAGTGAGACCTTATTTCAAAAAATAAAAAAATAAAAAGACCTGGGGGTGTAGCTCAAAGGCAGAATGCCTATGTATTCAATCCCCATTACTACAATTAATTAATTGTGGAAAGTTTATATCTGTATTCCAAGCTCCAACTTTTTTCAATGTCAGCATTGTACTCAACCACCTCCTGTTGGCTACTGTCACCTGAATGACCCAATAGTTCCAAATGGATCCTGCTCAATATTATCATCATTGCCAAACTGTGCCCTCCTTGGATTCTTGATTTTTAAAGAAAGGAATTCCCATATCCCTAGTAACCCAGGTGTAAAACATAGCTCATTATTTTTTAATGTTTCCTCTGCCTCATTCCCTACATTCATGGAGTAAATTGTGGTCTCTTTTTTCACTGATCCCTTCATTCAACCTGATTTAAAAAAATTAAGTTCCAATACGAAAAGTACTAATGAGAAAGAGATCCTGTGTTTTCATAGATAGTACTATTTAGTATAAGCAACAAGCAAGAGTGTAAAGAACTGTACACAACACAGTGCATTACATAAAAGTGCAAGAAGACAGACATGAATAAAACATGAAGAATAAGAAGAGTGGAAAGGAACAGTTAAGAGTTTCAGAAGGACTGAGGGAAAATGCAGAGCTTGACAAACAGAGAGAAACTGAACAGAAAGAAAGGTACAGGATGGAAGAAGAATCCAATAGAAATGGAAGAATAGACTTGAGCAGAAGTTTAAGAATAAAAAATAAAACAATTTGGCTTCAGAAACAATGCAAGTACTTTTGCTGAAGGGAATGATTTCTGTAGAACTGTAATGAAGAATAAAACCCTGTATTCATGTTACCAAGAATTCATGTTATGGAGGTTTTTGAATCCAGGTGGAGGCACCTATTTATAATTGAAAGTAAAAAAGAATCCCGGAAAGTTCATGCTGGGTCAGAACATGTGCTGCTATGGATGTGAGGGAAGGTGCACTTTTATAAGTTGCTGGTGAAATGTGGATTACTAAGCTTTTTTTGGACAGCAATTTGTCAATACTTATTAAAAATAAGCAAACTCTTTTATCTAAAAAAGTCATTCTTCTGGGATTCTGTTCTGTAGAAATACCAATCCACAAGGATACAGCACAAACACATTTATTGGACCACTGTTTTAAAGTTGATTTAAAAATGTGGAAATAATCTGAATACTCACCAGTGGGAAGATGATTGAATACTCTTGTATATCCACACCAAGACATAGAATTGGTAATATTAAAGTTCTTTTGAGAGGGTCTATGATATGATATGAGTATATTTTATGTACATATATACACACGTACATACATGTATGTATGACATACACATACATATATGTCATACCTATGTTTTTGCATAGATAAATATGTGAAAACTGACTCATGAAACCCTCAAACTTTTATCACAGGTTAGAAAAACAGATATTTATAACAGATCCTGCTTATTAAAGAAATGTTTAAAATTGAAATGTTTAGCTTTTAAGGAAATATTAACAGATTTTAGTGTTAAATTATGTTCAGTGTGTATACTATCAAGAGAAGAAAAGTCAGGTTGCAAATAGTATGTATAGTATAATCCCATCTATACACAGGCTTTCATCTGCATATAAAATAGTTTGAATGAATAAATACCAACATATTTTTTTTGTGGTACTGGGGATTGAACCCAAAGGCATTCTACCTTTGAGCTACACCTCCAGTGCCATTTTATTTCTTATTTGGAGACAGGATCTCACTTGGTTGATGAAAGTCTCACTACTTGCTGAGAATGTCCTCGAACCTGCAATCCTCCTGTCTCAGCCTCCCAAGTACTGGGATCACAGGCATGTGCCACCACACTCAGCTATAAATACAAACATATTAAAGATGAATGTATGTATGCAATCCTTTCTTATTTTTTCCTGCATATTTTGTTTTATTTATTAGGAATACTTATTGAAGGACTTCCCAGATGCCAGAAATTGTTCTAAACTCTTCTCCCTTCCTTTGAGTTAGAGTTCAAATATGAATAATGTTTAGCCTGAGGACAAATGCTATGTTTTCTCATGTTCATGTTGACCATTGTGGCAAATATGGTCCTTTTAAATTTGATTAATAGATATCTACTGATGGATGGAAAAGTGAAAAGATGAACCTAAGCAACTTGTTGAAGGCTGTTCAACTCATATACAACAAAGGTTGAGTGAAATTCCTTTACTTCTCACTAATGGATACAATTTGGCTCTTTCTTGTGGGCATAAAGTAGAGTTAAGGGGAGAAATTGTCCCAAAATTTATAGGAATATCTTCCATGAGGATATACAGTGATCACAGGTGGTAAAGAAATTAAAATCAAACGTCTATTACTGAAATGTCAGGATACTCATTTATTGTGGTATTATGCTCTAAGTACTGCCAATCATTTTTATGTTATTGACCCTCTCTCTCCTGAGTTTTTTGTTCCTATATATAAATGAAACTTCTTCCTGGAAGAGCTTGGATATATTTGCCAATGGGTTTATGATTCATGTTTATATAGGGTGCAAATCTTTCCAAGAAATACAAAAATACCTTGCTTTGCTTTTCCTAAGCTGTTTGTTTTTGCTATTACTTTACATATTGTTCTGTGTGTCCAAGATACCAGAGACCTGTGCATTCAGCTCAGCAAATGTCCCCTCTACATATTCTATATTAATGTTGAATGCCAGGGCTCATAAATTGTAACAAAACCAACATTCCATTACATGTAGGTTTTCTAAGCAACTCTGTGAGTTGTGTTTAGCCATAAACAAATGTCCAAAGCATAACCTACACACAGTGAAGTATAACTTCTTAACAGATGGGATTTCTGGGTACCTAAATTCAGTGAGAAAAAAAAAAAAGATTTCAATAATGTGCTATCTATTTCAGATGGTACTTGGGAAAGTAAATAAATCAGAGAGGTGAAAATATTCTATAAAGTTCAGAGCACAATGCACTTAGAGTATTAATCTGAAAAGTATTATTTGCTTTGGTCCATGTATTCTTAACTGACAGTGATGAAAGTAACATAGATCATCTTTGAGATTTTAGGCTCAAATTCATTTAAATGAACTTGAATTAATACCATCCAAATACTCTGATTATACCACATCTACCTTTACACTTCCTCATGAAAATAAGTGAACTTCATCTCCCGCATGGGAAAACAGCTCAATTTCTAAAATATTTGGGAATTTTCAGGAAAGGAAATCCTATTTCCTGGTCACTCCCATTGATTTCTTCCCACTTACAGTTCCTCAGACTGTTCCTTTTTCCTGGATCACTTTAGGCATGTGCATCCTCTTCTCTGTCCTTTTTGCTTCCTACATAAACACCACCAATACAAAGCTGTTGTGTGCTCCTAATACTAACTTACAATTCAGAGAAAATAGAAGAGGCCGTGGCATACCACAATATAAGAACAGCCTAAAATTGAAAAAGAAATATTATTAATCTTCAGGTATCTTGGCCATTCCTGTCCCAGGGAATTTGTCACCATTATTTTGTTACTTAGACACCAAAGCAAAAGGCCCTTGCCTCCTCTTTTATTGACTACCACTGTAAGATTAAAACTCTATCACTATTTTAATTTGACAGAACTATGTGATTATTTTCTCTTATTTTTTCCCAATAATAGATTCAAAGGACTTTGCCTTTCTCAGGAATTAGAGCTCCTCAAAGTTTTTCCCGAAACAACAGTGTCACCTACCTCTAAATATCACCATCTTTAGCAATACAGAGATTTTTACTTTTTATTTTTTGTAAACTTCTCAATGCTCAAATTCTTAGGCAGAGTAGTAGCAGCAAATGATGCTGATGAAGGGTTCCTATTAACTGTACCATTTCCTTCCTCAAAGAGGAGTTTAGAAAACTTCCAGAGCTATAGGAAGTCTTTTCTCCTATGCAAGAAATTCAGCAAGATGATAAGTGGTGGAAGAGATAGAGGCTGGGTGTGAGCACTGTCCCACTGTCTCTGAAATTACATCAAGGAATAACAATACTCAACTCTGCTCTTAGAAGCAATCTCCTCATAGCAATTTCAGCTCATCAAAATTCCATGGATAATGGTCTTCTAAAATAAGCAGTTCCATAGATGAAATATCTAGTAATAAAATCACCTGCCAAGCCCAGGTGATCCTGCTTGGAAACTAGCAAAGAGTATCATTTTAATTTCCATGGATTTACTTACAAGGATATTAAGTTGAGTGAAAAAGGCCAGGAACCTATAGTTACATTTTTTAGTGTATACTACATACTAGTTTTGGAATATAGTGTACATGTTGTCTCTCTGATCTCAGGATTGTACATATTACATATCATCCCTTCTTTCTTAAGACCCTGATTTTTCCCAGGGACATCTAGTTAAAATGGACTGCAAAGCCCATTCTATTCCCAATATACCATTCTGCTCTCTATGCGTTTCTGAGCTGGGTGCAGATTGACATCCCATGCATATATTCCCTTCAGTTCTGAGTTGTATCATCAAGAGAAGCTCCAAGGAGCAGAGTCCAAGAAGGCATGTCTGGCTTCTCTGACGTATACCTTGAAGGTTGACTTTCCTCCTGCTTCTCTCTAGAATCATTTATGAATCTGTCATTCATAAATTTGTCCAAACCCTTTTAGAATCCATTTCTATTTCATGAAAGTATCACCTTTTAGGATAATGAGGTCCCTCATTTTATTACCCATTGTATGAATTAGTGTTATCTTTCATTTGTCCTTAACTGACCTCGATCAAGTTTCAGAGGGCAGCATCTCCTCATTTTCCCCAGGCTAATGGAACCTTAACTATCCTTAGATCATCCATCTAAGATGTCAGAACATTTAGAACAAGAACATGATTGTACCTACAAATCCCAACATTCCTTGGCAACCATTGGTAAATGTTAGGTGGTACTGGGATTGGCAAGATGTCTTGTTCCACCTGAAAAAAGCAGCCCGGTGCCTTTGGAGGCTGCAGACTAAGCAACGATGCCCTCAACATCATGCACTAGCATATCTCCTAATCCTATTAGCTTAGGTGTTTTCCATGTGAGTCTCAAGGAACCCTTAAAGTGTTTGGCATCTGATTAAATAAAACTCTGGGAATGGGTGCAGATTCAGACAACTATTGAGAGTAAATTATGATCATAATTTTAAAGGCACTAAGCTATAGAAAAAAAAACAACAAAAAACCATAAGACTGACTTTGGGCACAGGACTAGGTGATGGCCCATCCCTAGGAAGAGGACACAGCAATCACAGGACGAAGACTCCTCATTGCTGAAAGTGGAGCAGAAAGTCAAGCAAAACTGATTTCCATAAGGTCACTTTTCGTAGTCTCGGAGAAAATGAGTATGTATTTTGGCCTGAAGAAAATATCTTCAGACTAAACTGAGAGAAAGCAGTAACTACCTTATTTTAAACTTATCTAGCTTATTGAGGAGATGCAACACATTGAGCTGTAAACATAAAACAGTTTAATTTTTTTTTCTGTGACTGATCCCTCTCTTTTTTCTCTGCTCAATCATTGTCTTAACATCTTAGCCTGATTTTGAAAATCTGAAGTCCATTTTGATGGTTAGAATTATCTCATTTAAGACACACTCCTATCTATTTTACAACTTCTATCTCAAATTTAATTCAAGGTTCTTCTCTCTCCAACCTTGGCAAGTTACCTGTGGTCTTTAATATCCTAAAGTAAGGATGGGAATGTTAAGGTAGGAGCATCTTATTATATAGCTTCTCTTCTCTAATGTCAGAGCATACTGCAAGCTGGAAAAGTACTGCATAATTCGTTACACTACTCACATAGACTACAAGGAAGACAGTACTCTGCAAACTAAACAAAGTTGTTCCAACAAAAGTCCTATTACTTTAATGTCACTCCTGAAAATTATGCAGTGTAACATGTGTATACCTGTTTGTGACCAACTTACCAGCTCCTTCTGTTTGTTAGAGGAGAGAGAAGCTAATGGAAAAATGTCTTCCTAATTGATTTGGAGAGGTTTCAGGTGGTTTTCCTGCTTTCTCTGGTTGGCCTTATTTATCTTCTGAATGAAGAGTAGCCACAATGTGCTCTCTTTCTCTCTCTCCTAAGGTACTCATGTGGGCCCTGTGGGAGTTGGAGTTGGTAATACATACTTCCTGATTCCCTACTAAATAAATTTGGCTCTTTCTTCACTGCTCCAAATCTCCCACACTCACCATCAGCTTTCTCTAAAAATAAGCATTCCAGTCAAGATCTGGTCAATATACTGCACCACTATTATTTGCATTTCTATAGCACATCTGTTACTACCACCAAAGAGAAAAACCTTTTTGAGTATAGGTATTCACATCTTTAACAAGTTAAAATACATAGCTTTCAATTTTACTGGAAAATCATCAAAGATTCGTCCTCTTACTTTTATTCTGTATTAGTCATTGTCCCGCATATCAATGTAAAATTGAAAAAAAAAAGTGAAGATGAAGTCTCATGGATTTATGTAGGTCAGTGAAGTGCCTATTTTGTAAGCATCTGATCAGGATGCCAGTTTCCTCTGCTTGCTGTCTGTAATGGTATGCATACAGCTCTTCTCAAGGTTATAAATCTTTTTCATAGGGACTTACTTACTAGAAATTACTAAAAACTAACTTAAACTGCATTAGATATAGTTATGAATGTACAGGGGCATTTAAGCTCTCTTTAAGCAACAAATTGAAGTCATCACTCTAGTTAGAGGTTGACTCTGTTCATTGTTCTTAATGATTAAAATTTAGAGAATTTTGTCTAAAATAAGTAACTGTTGTAAATTCTCCCTCAGGAGGCCCTCTTCTGGAGTCTAGGCACTATTTATACATAGAACTGTCTGCATAGCCATTGGTGACATGAAGAAGCATTTGGGATGAGCAAGTGCTGAGTCACTTTAAAACTGACAAAGTAACACAGGCAGTTATCACCCAAATATATTATTTATCACAGGGGCCTCCTGATGCCTGTGCTTACAGGGGAACCCTCCTGTGATATTGAAGGCCAAAGCATCTCCTCTCCCTAACAACAGTGTTGTATCTTTGGCAACTCAAGCAGGGACTCAGAAAATCAATACCACTTCATGAGCCAGGTCTTGGTCTTCTCCTTTTACGAGGATTCTGTCAATGCAAGGGGCCATTACTGTACTTTAAAGGCATGATATAAAATTGCTTCGACAAGATATAAGACACACCGTTTGCAAGAACCTGGTGAGAGTATTTTAGTCAAAGTTAAATAGTTTCATCACGTAATTACTTCTATTGGCAAAGCTCCAGCTGAATGCACCCTCGGAGGTGTGCACTCTCCATCATGGGTGGGGGATTGTGAGGGAGGCCTGTCGATTGGATTCACGTTGTTCTAAACAAGGTCAAACTTGAAATGGAGGCAGAGCCAAGCATCTGATGCCACTGGCAGTGACACTACAACAACAGAGTTGACAAGTTGCTCTCCCTTTTTTTTTTTTCCCCTCTCCTCCAACTAAGTGGTCTGAAAGTAGTTTTAGTTTTATGGCTCTCAAATATTTCATCCTGATTTGCAGTCTGGTAATTCATTTTCTAAGGACTGTTTGGAATTTATTCAGGGAGGAAAGGAAACTCTGTTGGTTTCTTTAACGGATTCCCATTATATGACAAAATTTTACTTTTGTATTTTATGGGGTTTTATGTGTTCCACTAAAACCATTAGCTGGTTGTCTCCTCATGATAAAATTTAATCACTTGTATAATACCTTAAAAGCCGATGACAGTTTTGCGTGTATTTATGTTTTCTTTCATGTCAAATATGTGAGTGTTGTAAAGATAGCTCTTATTTGGGGGGGGGGGGAGCTGACATTTAAAACAGAAAATCTGTAAGTACTGAGCCTTTAATATATTGCACAATAAGACTGAAGCACCATGGCCTACAAACTGCCTGAAATTTGAGAAACAGTGGATGCTACTACCATTTATATTGCAGCCATTACTTGAATATACCCAAGCTCTGAATTCAGCTCAAAAAAGCTCCTTGACTGTTATGAGATTTTGGCAATTTAACAAAAATTTTAATAATAATAATAATAATAATAATAATAAGAAGAAGAAGAAGAAGAAGAAACAGGCTCAAAGGACATGCACATATACATTGTAAAAATGTCTCCTAGAAACTAGTCACATTAGCCTGCCCTTTGTAATCAGAGATGCTCACAATTCAACTGCAAAGTAACACTTCCCAAATTTGGGTAGTTAATAAGGACTAAAAGAAAAGTGATTTTCTCTCCCCCTCATCCCACTTCCACCTACAGTGTTCCAATTATGGCATTGCTTAATCACCACACATATTTATTTTAGAGTTATTCAAATGCATTATGAATTTATATGCCTATTATTAGATTTATTGGTGCTAATGATTTGGATTTAAATAGCACTTTTCTTCCTGAGGCCATAACAATTTTCATGAATGACCTAATTCATTTTCTCTTCATGCCTCAAATGGGAAGTAGGGAAGGGGCAAAGGTCATTCAACCCATTTGGCTCAGAAGGATAATTTTACCCCACAGATCAGAGGAAATTAAATAAGGGTTGTATATATTCTGATAGTAATGGATCAATGACTAGCTAGATTTTTAACTGTCAGGAGTCAGGCTAACTCTATCTATCATATATCTATTCATCTATTTATCTATCTACATACCTACCTACCTACCTACCTACCTATCTATATCATGATATCGCCAGCAATCAGACATATTTGTTGAGTGAATGTATGAATGGGTAGATAGATCAAATGATCAGTCAATCAGTCAGAGAATTTCCACCAGAAATCTACAAAATTTCAAAGCTGGTAGAGGTAAAAGCTGTGGTGTTTGATAGACTACCCCCTCTAACTGCAAAGGCACATATGTTCCTCTTTCAAAAGAAGTGTCTTTGGATACAGAGACATACACACACACACACACACACACACACACACACACACACACGTGTATTTGTATGGCATCATAAGTAATGGTTTCAAGGGAAATAAGTATCTTCACCAGCCCCATTCCAAACACTTTCCTACATTCAAAGGGATACAAAAATTTCCTTATATAGGAACAAAGCTTTTCCTTCCATAAAAAAACATAGGTCTGGTGTGTCTGTCAAGATTCCCACTGCTATAATATAAAGCAACTGGCCACACAACTTAGAGGAATGAAGATTTATTTTCTCACAGTTTTTTGGATATTCCCAGGTTCAGTCTACATCAGGCCAAGTCTACAGAGCTCGCTCAGGGCATGGGGAAGGGAAGCAGAGAAAGGGAGAGATCAAGGGCTCTGTCCTCACATCATGGAGGCCAAAAGTAGCAAGAGCAAGCAAGCAAGGAGATTCAAAGACAAAAGCACAGCCTCTAAGACCATACTCTCAGGGAATGACCTTCTCAATCACACCCTATAGGCCTAGGTTACCACCCAGGCCTTGAATTTATCTACTGATGAGATTACAACCTTCTGTACCTAATTACATCAACTCTGAGCATTAATACATAAGCTCTGCAGGGGACATTCCATATCTAACCATAACGCCTGGGATGGCAATGTTCCTAGGAAAGTATATTAGGGTGGTAGGAGGAAAGACAGATTTACTAGAAAGCTAATGAAGCTTAGCTCCAGGGCCCCTCATCAACTGGACCAATGGCAAGGCACTGGAAAGGCCAGAGCATGAGTTTCCATCCTCATGTGTTTTATTGAATTTGCAATGGAAAGTCACATTAATGTTCTATTTCTGTAAAAGTATTACCCCTCACATTTTACAGTTTTCAGGCTCCATCCATCCTGGATGTTGCCCTGGCTGTGGTGATAAATGTATTCTAAAATCTTAGTGGCAGATCAAGTCAAAGCTTTCTTTTAGGCTTCTGCTTCTTGTTTTCCACAGGTCATCAGTTAACTTTGCTCCACATGGTCATTTGGGGATCCAACTGGTGAAGAATTTACCAGGTTGTAACAATGAGTTTAACAGTATTTTGTTGTCAGGAGGAGGGGGGCATGAAAAACCCAGACCTAGTTCAAAGACTTTGATAAGAAATTAAATATAATCACTTCCCTTCGTAATACTTTGGACAGAGGTCATTACGTGGGTTCAACTAAATAAAAGGGAAACTGGGAAGACTTCCTGTGCCCACAGGAAGAAGAGGATAAATAAATGAGGACAACACTACCAACCTCTACCCCAAAAGAGTAAATTTCTAGTTTTGTTTCATACAAATGTCTACCTAAAGTATGTAGGTTTGCTAGCAATAAGGACAAGAACACTGAAGTACACAGTTACTAATTTAGGGCAGAAAGGCAGAACTATTTTAAGCATGTCCACCTCAGGACAAACAGATGACATGTACTCTAAAATTCATCTAGAGACACACAACTCTAGGAGGAAAGGCCCAAAGATCAATTCTTGGTGTTGTTGCTACCAGGCCACTGCCCCCAAAGAATTTCAAGGTGTTTGGATGTGCTAGTCCCATTCAAAATAAATAATTTCTGATTATGAGTTTAAAGCCCCTAATGCTCTTCCTGTGTCTACACATCAACAGTTTTTATCTTTTTTTTCCCACTCTACTTCCAAAACGATACCCACTCTGAACAAATTGTCATTTTTTGAGTCAACACACTTTACTCCATCTGCCTTTTGACAGAGCACTCCACCTCCCACAACCAAAGCTCTCCCTTATCTATTTCATAAATTAATTCTTAAGATTTAAATATCATCTTGCACAGAAAGCAAGCCCTCTTCTGAATTTCTAGCTTAAAAAAAGCAGGTTCTGCCATTTTGGTCCATTTCCCTTTTTGTTTATTTCAATTATGTCATATATCATTTTGTTTATAGACACATTCTCTTCTCTCTCATCCTGTCAGCCTCATCCATTGAGAAGACAAGAGCGTTAGCACCAGCATGTAGTTCAACCACTGGTAGATATTCAAATTTAATAGGTGTTTCTTGCATGAATGGATGGATGACTGGGGATAGAGCATAGTGCTTAAATGGAATCTTAGGGGTTTTTAATGAGGCTTACATAGATGACCCCCAAAATTAACAAGGGGGGGAAGCATAACCCCTTTTCTTCATGGCAGAGACACATGTTATTTAGGGACACATGCCCACATCTTTATGCAGGACCAAACACTGTAATTTTCAATGTACCATTTAGTGCAGGTGTTTTCATAATTGGGATGAAGTGAGAAAATTCCATGCTCACTGGCCTTAAAAGTTACCCTTCCACCTGGGTGATACAATGGTCCAGGCTTTAAAAGATGTATGAATTACTTCTCCCTAGAGGGACTGAGCAAAAGGGGGATGTACTTTTTAACACTACATGGTTATTGACCTTCCATTGTAGCAAATCTGCAAATGTCAAAGCAATGAGTGTCTCTATAGAGAAAGCTACTGTTTAAAAACAGATGTTTAAAATGTAGGGCCTTGAGAGCTGCCCTCACTGCAGACATGCTTGCTAGCAATTCTGAAAAGCACAGAATACAAAACATGTATCATTCTCCTCTTCCCTGTCCACAACTAAAGGCAAAATATCCAATGAGGCTTTGCCTTTGTTTATCCATCTTAAGACTGAAGAATGAATTCCTAAGATACCTCTCAGGACAAGATAAGATTACATGGCATGACACTCACAAAAAAGTGAATGTAATATTGCCATAGGTGTGTGCAGTGCCTCTGCTTATGCGACATTCCTCTCTGTTGGATTCTTAACTCATCTTGGGAAATTCCAAGAACAGACTAAATTAGACCCATTTGAAAGAAGGGGAAACTCATCATCATCATAGTTGTGACATTGCTAAGATATTGATATAAACGGATGAGTTCTCCCAAAGGTAAAGAAGAAATAACTCAATTCTTAATTCTATTTTGAGGGAATCACAATGGCCTAACTATCTAAGTGTATGGATATTGTGAAGAAGCCTTTATCCATTTGAGCATGTATTTCTAAGTTGTTTATTCACTAATAAGTAACTTTAAATATCACCCACATTTCAGCACTGTGCTAGGGATATGACATTCAGAAATAACTAACATCAGTTGTGAGTGACCTTGCAAAAAGTGGCCAGTGATTATAGAACAGTGATGCCCAGGTGCTAGAGAATCTTGGAGACACAAAGAAAGGCCAACTGGATGTTCCTGAGGGAAGCAAGGAAGGCATCCCAGAAGAAGTACCACTCTACAATGTAGAGAAATTAACCATGTCCCTAGCAGAAGGGACTTTCTAGGCAAAAAGATACCCATAAACAAAGGCATAGCACAAGAAATAAAATATCTGTGCAGCTCAAATCACCATAGTATAGTGAGGATACTATAAAAGCAAGAAATATAGATGTTGGACATCAAAAAGTCCTGGAGTGTCAGAAAATGGAAACTTCCTTATAAGCAGGGGGAAGACCAATAACTTTTTGGGGTGAGAGTAAACATTTAGATATCTGTGAAGTTCACTTTTCTCCTTTAAACCAGTACCTGTCAAAAATGGGTTTTAACCATTGAGCTAAGGCCTCAAGCCCTATACAGAAGACCACAGGAGAAAATCCCTATCATAAACAGCAAAGTTCTATTTTCTTGTCTTTTGACAGAGGGGGATGTTCATGTGAGGGCCCTGCCTCATGCTGAGATAGAGAAGGGAGATTTCCCTGCTCCCCGGAATTCCCAACCCCTATGGTAAAATGAACTCGTTTGCTTTTGATATCACAAATCACAAATCACAGAATAAAAGGCTCTTTTTAATCCTTTAATGAGAGATAATCAGTAAAATGCAAATACTCTCTGAAGAGGACACAAGTGAATAAAGGGTAAGTAACTAATAGAATAGCCATTTCTGTGAGTGAACTTTGCAAAAGCATAAGGGGCAGAGGCAGGAGAGCCAGGGGCAGGTAGGGAAAGCAGAAACTACTGCCCGGCACTGGCCACACTCACACCTCAGTCACACTGGCTCAGAGTTAGAACCATACCTTAGGACAGGATTTGGCCAGTTTTTTTCTGTAAAGGCCATATAATCATTTTTTTAAAAAATCTTTACAGACTATCAGGTCTCTGTTGCAACTATGCTTGTCCCTTGGTATCTGCATGGGATTGATTCCAGGACCCTCCTTGGATATTAAAATCCAAGGATGTTCAAGTCCCTTCTATAAAATGGCTAAGTATTGCATATGACTGATGCACATCCTCCCAACCACTTTAAATCACCTCTAGATTACTTATAAGACCTATTATAACATTATATAAATGCTATGTAAATATTTTGCTTTTACTGTGTTGTCAGACTGTGTTGTTTAGGGAATAATAACAAAAAAAGTATCTGTACATTTACTTTTTTTCCTCTGAATCTTTTCCATCCACAGTGGGTTGAATCCACAGATATTGATGGCTGAGTGTGCTCAGTTCGACAATTGTAACCTGCAAACAGCTATAGATGGTATATTTCAATGAAATCCTCACTTGCAAGTATACATAGGAAGCTAGACTTGACTCAGGGCCATAGTTTTCTGACCTCTGCCTTCAAGTGAAGGTTTTCAAAGTGTGGTCTCTAGACTTGTGGCTCCAGCACTACCAGAGAACTAATCGGAAATGTAAATTCTCATCCCCACCCTACACCTTCTAGATCAGAAACTCAGGGTGTAGGGTCCATCAGTGAAAAGAATCAGCCTCACTCTTACTGATGGCTCTTGTGGCATTTTACTAAAGATAAGGTTTCAAACCACACTGTGGGCATTTAGGAGACCAGTGAGAATTTTATTTCATCTAAACAGAAGGAAAGATACAAGAGTATGCTGTACAACCCCTAAGATTCTCTGCAAGTATGCTCACTTGCCTAGTAGGCAATTTTTATGACTCCTCAGCTGAAACCAATACAGGCAACAATACATCCTGCCTGGGTTTGAATTGATCATAGCAAGAATTCCAGAAAACACTAAGAGCAATTCTGGCTAAGGAGAAATTTGTGGATGACAGGCTTGGTTTCCTTAATGGAAAACCAACATGGCTTTCCTCAGCAAATGGTGAAGTGAGGATTAAAAAGGCATTAAGCTGCCTCCTTTGCGATGTCAAGTATGCATTCAAATTCAAGACAGCATTTAAAATATTAAAACATCTAGCAGTTTTATTACTAGCTCATTTAAGATGGTGACCATGAAAAATTTAGTTTAAGCTACCCAATAATGGCTCAGGAGACACTTAAAAATACACACAGAGATAACTGAATTTTTAAAGTAAGTTCCTTATTAACTTCTTTCCCCTCATCTATTACCATTGCTATTATTCAGCTGTATAAACAGTCTGGAGAGTATGCCCTGAATGAATTCACCGTTCAGAAAACAACATAATTACAGCCATTCCAGCAAACCATGTGCCAAAAAAGTTACAAATTAATTGAAGGTTAGCATTGAAAATTAAATCCTAGTCAGCTTGAAGTCATCGTTTAGGCTACTTTCTAAAGAATTAAATGGAAAATCCACTCCACATCAGTTTGGTTGACAGAGATTCAAAGTTCAGATGGACAAATGGCCTTCTCCACAATCACCACTTTCCTGTGATCTGATATTGCTAATTCCAAGTGATGCTTGCCTATAGCACCTTGAAACATGCTTACGATTTATGCAAGATGTAGGACCACTTCCCCCTCCCACAGAAGTATCTATGCCTTCAAAAATACCAGTTTATCTTGTTCTAATCTATCTTGATATAGGCAACTGAGAGATTTTCTTTTATTTTTATTATTATATTTTCTGACATATGAAAATAGTACATAGAATCCCTGTATACTCTTTATTTAGATTCCCCAGATGTTGTCATATTTGTAATATATTTGTAATTTGTCATATTTGTAATTATCAAAATAAGAACATTAACATTAAAATTCTTAGTCATAACGTAATTGAAAGACCTTATTAAAATTTCATCAATTGTCCTTTGAATTTTTGCTAATCTAAAATCCAATCCAGGATCATTCCTGATATGTATATATCATGTTTCCTTAATTTCCTTTAATCTGATCATCACTTAGCTTTTAAGTCCAATAAGTACTCAGTGAGTACCTTCTCCATGCCACAATTGTGGTAAGTTCTAAGGATTCAAAGATGGCTCTGGCCTTTGAAACATTCATACTTTATTGTGAAAAATAAAAGCAAAGGCTATAATTAGAAGAATAAACTGAATTATATCTTCTTTTAGGGTTAATCAACAACAACATTGTTCAGATTTTAAGAAAAAATGTACATTAATGAAGATGATTTCAACCCATACATTTCTTAGTTTTGCTTCTAAAATGATCATTCATGGCTAAAAAGCAATATTGAGAGAAATAGTATGAAACTGTGAACTAAAAAGTCTTCATGGTCAATCTTTTTATTCCAAGCATCTAAACAAATAAAGGCAACAGCAAGGACTCAGTAAAAATCAAATAAAGTGGGGATTTGGGGTCATCTTTGAAGCCTACCCAAGGATTTGGAACATGTAGGCTATTTCCTGGTTTCAGCCTAAAAGCCCCTATTGACAGTAAAGAAACTCATTCAAACTCCAAACTAAATAAAAGTTAAGAGGCTAATTACCATCTGAGGACCTTTCTCTTTTTGTATTGCTTTGAAATAAAATGTATAGAGGCATACTGTAAAAAGTTTGGCAGAGAATCAGAGATTTTAGCTCAAGGTATTTTTGCATGCCAACTGGTTCTCCATTTAGTTCATTTCTTTAATATCAAATTTCATCTCCATGGCTCATTCAAATCCATTATTTTGTTATATTTCAAGAATCTTGGACATGAGAGACCATCAGAGGTTGCCAGTCCAACACACTAGGTGACACACAAGTCCTTATAAAATCTCTAACAAGATGTGCAACAATTCTCCACTCTTCTATTCCATCCAGCTTTAGGAATGCCTTTCTGATGGTGGTACAAAACCCCAAGTGCTATCTAACCCTCACCTTCTATCCTTGATTTTGCAAATATTGTCCCAATATCAGCCTTCTATAGTCACATACACAATAATTCAGTTAATCAATGTCTTCTGAAAATACAGGTTTGAGCCAAAATCGTACAAGTCTGTCCTGATTAGCACAGGGAAGAGTGAGACTGTCATCTCATAAGTACTGAATTAAATAAATATCCATGAGTCATAGAGCTCTTCCAGGAGTTACATCACAGTGTTAACTCATGCTAGGTTTTCAGAATTAATTGAGCACTGGATCTTTACAAAATGTGCTACTACTGTTCAGCTTCATCTTTCCTATTATGTACTAAAGAGAGGGATATGGGGGTCCTAAGTGTATAACTTTATCTATCTTGGCTTTCACTTCATTATATGTGACTTGTGGTTTCAGCATTCCAAGATATTTTTCATCAGAAAGAAAATACATGAGTTCCCTGCTTTTCTCCTGTCATTTACTAATCAGAAAAGTGACTCATTTATATGTCACCACCAAAGTCACTGTTTAAAATATGAAAAGAAATAAGACAATTGTCAGAAGCACAAATGTAGTTAGTTCCCAAAAGATAAACTGCTTCACTAAGAAACACTCTTTGGCATGTGATTCAATGATTACAAATGTACTTATCTATTATCTTACCTACATCTTACCACTTCTGTTCATAAAGATAACCACAGATTTTACCAAATGTGCTGTTGAAATTCAAGTTGACTAGATCTAAAGCCTTTCTCTGATCTAGCACAAAACGAAGATGGCCTAGCTTTATAAGACTGTGCAATAAGTCGTGAAATGTAGGTAAGTTGTGAAGGTTTCATGTGCTTTACTTTGCAAAGTGAGAACTGAATCAGTCAGATAGCTGACTTCCACCATCATGAAAGAAGACTTGTTTCTTATCCAGTCATGCCACCTAACGTGAAATGAGCACCCATGTTTTTCCTCTGACACTATTTTGTTTCTCTCTTTTACTTTCAGCTTGGTGTTTCTCCCCAAAAGGTTCCGATTAGGCTGTTTACCTCCTCAGGTTAAAATCTCAAATTTATTATTTTTCACACACTCTACATTATGAGTAATCCACTGCCATTTATATTACCTTATGTACTGCTTCTCATCTCTTGCTCAAGTATTTCTCTATCAAAATACTGAGTCCCTAGTGCATTACATTTTTTCTTTCTATCTTGAAACATTTCTCTACTTTGTATGATGGATTTCATTTTTCTTGGTGAAACCAAAATTAGAATACCAAGTAGTCATGGTGCAAATACATACTCTTAGGAGACAAAATGTAACTATTTTTGTATAAGTCACCCAAAGGGTGGGAGTGAAAAGTGCTTTTAGCTTTTACATGGGGCTGTATTGAACCAAGGATCTTAGGGTTAATTCTAATGAGCTGTCAGCTAATATTGGTAGGATGATTGTAGAAAGTATGGAGATTTCGAATTTCCTGAGCTATCTGGTCCCCTGCATAAGGTAATGACTTCAAAAATGTTTAGATGGATGGATGGATGGATGAATAGATAGATAGATAGATAGATAGATAGATAGATAGATAGATAGATAATTTATTCATTTGTCCACTGTTTTAAAGAACTTTTTTCACTCTTCACAGAGAGCCATTTAAATATTCTATTCCAATCATTGCTCAGATTCTGGCAAGTGAAAAATACATTGAAGTAAATAACTAAATCACAAATAGCATTATAAATACAATCTATACTGTTAAAAAGAATTCCTCAGGAGAGCTGAGTTGGTCCCTACATTACTGGCAGGCTACCTCCTAAAACAACACAATAGGAGGATTAATCGTAACAATGATTTCTACTTATTTAGTAGTTACCACAAGCAAGTCCTTTAACTTATTCCATTTTCAGAGTAGTTGGATAAAGCAGGTACTAATCTAAACTATATTTTGAAGATCTGGAAACTGAGGGTTACAAAGGTTAAACCTTTTCTGATGTTTCAAATGTCATAACAATGACCCAGGATGGACACCCAGCAGTCCTCTTCCATATTCTCTGCTCTTTACCCACATCCCTGGCATATAACTTGGTGGGACCTATGGTAAATTTTGACAGTGGCTCAGACATAATAGGTATGCATATACATGAATTACTTGTGTTGACATCACTCCATTAAACCTTCTTAACCTTTCTACATGAGAAATGATATTGTTTTCTGGATTTCTTTTGTCAGTGATTCATGGTTGGCATATAGAAAAGCTAACTCATTTTTTTGATTAATTTTGTATCCTACTATACTTTACTGAAGTTGTTAATCAGTTCTAGAAGTCTTTGGGTTGAGTTATTTGGGTCTTCTAAGATTGGAATCATGTTGTCTACAAATAGAGATAATTTCAGTTCTTCTTTTGTTACTTGTATTCTTTTGATTTTCTTCCCTTATCTTATTGCTCTGGCTAAATATCAAGTGCTATATTGAAAAAGAATGGTGCTAGTGGGCGTCCTGGTTATTTTTTTCCCCATTCAATATGATGTTGTCTGTGGACTCATCATATATTACTTTTATGATGTTGACATAAGTTCTTTCTATTCTGATTTTCTGCAGTGCTTTTAACATGAATAGGTACACGGTTTGGTGGGATTACAAATTAGTGAAGCCTCTATGGAGACCAGTGTGGAGATTCCTCATAAAACTGGGAATGAATCCACTATATGACCCAGCTAGACCACGCCTAGGTATCTTTCTAAAGGGACTGCAATCAGAATATTATACCAGCAGTACAATTTATAATAGCCAAATTATGGAACCAATCTAGGTATCTATCAACAGATTAATGAATTACAAAATTGTGGGATATACACACAGTGGAATTCTATATGGCAATAAAGAAGAAAAAATTGTGTCATTTGCAGAAAAATGGATGGGACCTGGAGGACATTATGCTGAGTGAGATTAGCCAGTTACAGAAAGTGGAGCATCATATGCTTTCTCACATGTGCAGAAGGTAGGTGGTAACTAGGATACAAAAAGGGCTTCAGATAATGAAGGAGAAACTATAGTGGAACAAGGGAGGTGCTCTAGGGGAGGGTGGAGGAGGGAGAGGGAGAATTAATAAAGGATATACTTCCATTGGCATTATGTACCTATGGGAGAACACCAATGCCAATCTCAGTATCATATATAGAGGTGGGGAGCCGGGGGAAAGCCCACCAAGTGTTGTGTGCATGTGCACTTATGTTACTATCGCTATGAAGTACATTATGATGTGATACTATAATGCGCCAATCAAAGCATAAAAAGAAATGATATTATTATCATCACTTTACCAAAAAGGGCTAAAGTTATCAAGTATATGCTGAAACTGAGGAAACTGCTTATGTGAGGGTGTTTGTCCTCATTTTAATATATACACATTTTTGTTTGCTTTCTGTATTTAAGTGAAAAAAAATCCTGGTCCTGATTTTCTGTGAGAGAAATAATTAAACATTAATCACATAGTATGCAATCCCTCTACTTCCTGTGCTCTTCTTTGTACAGGAATAAATGTTTGTGTCTTTGGTTCCCAGCTGTCTTGAAGTGAATCATTTTTAAAACAACAATAAGAAATTAGTCCAATATTTTATCGTAGTTGAAAAACCAATGAAAATCAACAAAAGGAAACTCTTCCCTAAGAATATCTGGGGGAAAAGGGAGATAAAGCATACTCCTTCCATCATTAAGCAAATTCTCTGAACTGACATAATTAATTCATCATTTTCCCTTAAAGAATGTCTTCTGACCTCCTTTGTCATATTTTCAGACCCTACCAGCAAAGAAAATCCCTGAGAGATCAGAGGTATCATTCTCCCTAAACAACACCCCTTACCTTGTTTAAGGAAAAATAAACAAGTAATACAGTTCCCCAAATTATTTTGTTCCCTGCTGATGGACCCTGTTGTTGGGGCAGAATAACATTACCTCTCTTACCTCAGAAATTCTTCTAATTTAGCATTTGTTCTTTCCTTGGACTTTAGGAGTTTGAGAACAGAGCCCCCAGAACTGTGGAGAGGGGTTCAAGCAAGTGAAAAATATACTCCACAAAGGGTTTGTCCCTTCTGAATTGTCTCTCATTCTTCCCCAGCATGGTCTCTGTTTTTCTAAAAGATGAAGGATGTGTAAAAGACACATAAAACTTTAGTCAATAGGTCCATTATTATGATTGGCTGAAAACCATAAAATACATCCATCAAGCCATTGTGTTGCATCTTGTGTTAAATTATGGTGATAAATAGTCCTTTATCTGTGACGTCACCTACTAATCTATTCCAAAAACTATTCACCACAGCCATTATGCATCACTCATGCTCCTGCCAGCTTGCTGAAAAAAATCCTCCACATGATAAAGCCACACAAGATTGTGCTTGACTCTGCAGACACAAATATTGTCTGTTGTTTTCATGTCATACTGTGAAACAATTGCTTCTTCAGTTACTGAAGTTATCTCGAGTGTGCAGTAATGTCCTCAATGCTCAGCTCTGGGCATTGTAACTCATGTACTTTTAATTGTTTATAATTTACATCAGAACTGGATGAGTCCATTTGTACCCGTGCTGCTTTATAAGTACTGGATGACATAATTTTGCCACCTTGCTCTGGGTCAAATTTAATCCTATTGACAAGCCTTTAACATAAAAAGTTGGCGTGGAATGCTTTAATAGTCTCCGGAGCTATGTAAAAGGATGTGTGGCAGTTGCTACCAGTATGCCTGGGATTTAGATCTGATTTTATACAAAATGTTCTCATAAAATTAGACTTTATTTTAGCTCCTAGAAAATACTATTTATTAAAAAGAAATCAAGAGGAAAGTGTGATGATATTTTAAATTCCAGTCTCAAATGTAATAATCTGTTTTAAAAACACACATAAAAGATATCCTTCTACAGCCTTCTCCAGCTCACCTTAATGATATTCTCTGTGGTCCTCCTCTTATAAAATAAACTACCTCATTTCCTCTATTTAGAACAAGAAGAGATAAAACACAAAGTAAAACACAGACTGTTCATCGGAATTTCATTCAAAAGCATGAAGCCTAATATGCTTAATTTACTTTTAGCTTTAATTCAACGAATCTGGGGGATTGTTTCTTGCTGAGCAACACAATGGAGGTGTCAAAACTCCTGCTTATTCCTTGAGTTCCACATGAGATGATTGGCTTATGAAGAAGAAATAAACAAATATAAACTGCTCAAGCTTAAAAGGGTTACATCCTACATCCATCTGCTATGCTTGTTTATATATTTTATTTCTTAAAATTTCACTTTTTTGATGGACACATGGAGAAGGGTTTGCTAATGTGTTTATTGGAGAGAAAAATAAAATTTGATTACAATCCCTTCACTATTCCTATATGCTCCATACAGCTGGTAGCAACCTATTTACCTGAAAGTTGCTACTTAATGCAGTCTATCCAACTAATCATGGAAAATGAATAAAATAAAATAAATCCCTGTAGAAGAACGGTGGCTTTCTCCCTTCCCTGACCTCCTCTCAATCATCATCACTTATAGAATCCAAAGGAGTCACATATTGGAAGAAAGCAAGCAGTTCTAAAAACTGAACACTCTTCAGCCAATCTTGACGGAAGTTTGGCTGCAACTCAAGGCTCAAAGTGAAATAATGTTTGTTCCAGTCTCTCTCACTCTGATGTTCGCTCTCATGTTCAATGTCTGAAGGAAAGGAGTGCCTCTCGCCTTCCAACCTCCTTAGAAGCAGCCTTCATTCAGTGCCATTGTTCCAGTTTTCTTTCTTTCTTTATAAATTCCCTGCTTTCTACCCATTCCTCCCATGGCCCAAACTACATTTATCCTTAAGGAGAAGCATATTTTAAGTACATCTCAACATCAAAGACGATCTGTTCTCACTGCTGAACACACACACACACACACACACACACACACACACACACACCATTCTTTCTCACTCTTACCTCACACCCATATTCTGACAAATCCCTGAATCCTCACCATTGTGTAGTAACTGCTGTTCTTGCCACCTTTTTGCTTCCTGGTGGGTCTGTAATTGTCATCTCATCCCTAGAGCAACATCAGGATCACTCAATAAATTGATTGTCAAGGGATATTTGAAGAACAGAACAGTTTGAGCTCTAGAAGCCAAGTGCCTTATGGCCTCCAGCCCAGAAAAAGGAAGCAATGAGGATGAACAAGCCTCATCCCATTCCACTTCTCTAACAAATTAATGAGAAGTAAGCAAGCCTACTCAGAGGCAGTAAGTTACAACATAAAAAAGATTAAATAATTAAACCCATAGACATTTTTTTCTTTTAGAATAAAACTGAGAATAAGATATTCAACTCCAAGATTTGAAAAATTCAATCCAACTTTTCTCATATATAAACAATTGCCTTTTTTTTTCTGCAGATATAGCAAGTATTGCCCATCCAGAAGTGAGGCTGTGAAGGGAAGATTTTATTTATTTATTTATTTATTTATTTATTTATTTATTTATTTATTTATTTATTGTGTGTGTATGTGTATTATTGGGGATTGAACCCAGGGGCATTCTACCTTTGAACTACAACCCCAGCCTCTTTTATTTTATTTATTTTGAAACAAGGTTTCACTAGGTTGCTGAGAATCTTACTACATTGCTGAGCTTGAAACTTAAATCCTTCTGTCTCAGCCCTCTAGGAGTGGGATTACAGTTATGTGCCATCAGGCCCAGCAGGAAGAGATTCTTTAATTACTGTCCATTATTTATTATTTTTATTATTATTATTATTATTATTATTATTATTATTATTATTATTATTATTGTGTGTGTTTAGTACTGGAGATTGAACTCAGGGGTGTTTTACTTCTAAGCTACACCCCCAGCCCTATTTTATTTTGAAACTGAGTCTTGCTAAATTGCTAAGGGCCTCATTACGTTGCTAAGGTTGAGCTCCAAATATGGGATCCTCCTGTCTCAGCCTCCCAAATACTTGGATTACAGGTATGTGCCACCATGCCTGGCTTACTGCCCCTTATTTAATATATTGGTTAAGTGTTGTATTCTCAAACTGGGACTATGATATGTTTTGCCTTCTAGAATCCTGCTATGAGGATGCTTTCTATTTTGGTAGCCTCTCTTAGAAAGATGTTTCTAGGAAAAATTTGAAAGAGAGACCAGATTTACATTTCAAGGTGACCTCAGAGCAGCCACCTCTGATTATGTTTATGTGAAAAGATCAAGATCATGGAGGAATTTCTGGACTCAGACAAAAGATGTTTCTGTTGGGAGATCATTGTATCAACCAATGCAAGGGGAATTGGGCAGGGATGAGAGAGTGGGAGAAATATTAGCTGAGTGCTACTCTCTGATCTCATCACTAAAACTCATCAAATCATGAAAAGTTTATCCTTTCAATCTCATTTTACAGATAAAAAATAGTCATAGATGTTAAGAAAGTTAATAGAGTTATTCAATCTGACTCCATAGTCTGTGTTTTTCTCATATTATCATGCTGCTTTTCAGATGAAACCTTAAAGTAAAATAATATTTGTGAGAATTGTGGGGAGATAATGATGATGACATTCCAGTATAAATGAAAAAAAAAAACTGAACACCTTTATCTACATATGATCTAATAGTTCAAACACACAATTATACCTTTATTTCAACAAGCATTTATTAAATGAGTAAGCACCGATTTATATCAATAGCTGAGCAATGTCACAACTATGATGATGATGAGTTTCCCCTTCTGTCAAATGGGTCTAATTCAATCTGTTCTTGAAATCTCCCAATATCAGTTAAAAATCCAACAAGGAATGTTGCAGAATCAGAGGCACTGCACACACCTATGTTGCAGAGTAAAGATGCAAAAACATGAAATCTGAAAGGCAAAGCTGACCTCAAACATACAAATCAGATCTATTTATGACCTAAAGCAGGCAAGTAACATAAATCTTTCAGGCCTGGTCTTTTTACCCCTTCAAATTCAGAAACAACAAAGAAGGAGAGGGACAGGGGGAGATTGATAAGAGTCAGAAAGGGGGATACCAAAATGTCTTCTTGTTGATAAAAATTACTTTGTAGAATGTAACTGACATGCACAGCCAGATGGGAATAGAAGCAGGCCTCTACATTGGACAGATTTGTCCCCCAGAATATAATGATCCAAAATTTCTGGCTCTCTTGCAAAGCTAGAGGCTCTCTGCTCAGTTCAGATCATAGCCAAGAGAGCAGACCAGAAGTCCCTCACCACTGCTTACATACAGCCCCAAAGACAAAGACTAGAAGCATCTAAACCATTCACTCTGCCAACAAACACTCTAGAAGACAAGTCACTTCTTCTTCCCTGGGGAGGAGCCAGTCAGAAGGTAGAGATGCAGCAGGAGAATTACTTTAGTGGAGTTTCCTGTCACAGTTGGTCTCTTCCTAACAGTGAACTCTGTTTATGTAGCTTTTGGAACTCATGAGCCTGGAAGTAGCAGACACAGTCTCACAGCCCTGACTGACTCAGTGATAGAAGCTGTTTTATCCTATCATTATGATCTGGAAGTGCCAACCGGAAGACTTAGTTGTCATAGGGAGAGAATGGGTGGCTGCAAAGTGCTAAATAGGAAGGCAGAACTGCAGAAGGAGAGAGAGACAAAACCAACTCCATTGGGGGCCAGCCTCCATGAGAAGACAAAAGCCAGGAGAGCAGACCAACAAAACCAAAAAATCAGAGAAATCAGAGGAATAACACACATAAACGAAATGAAAAGAATGGGATGAGTATACATAATCTTAAAATAATTATAGTTAATATCCTCAAATTGATAAAGATATGAATAAGGTTAGGAATAAATAACAAGGTTATGAGTAAGTTTATTTATTTATTTATTTATTTATTTATTTATTTATTTATTTACTTACTTATAAGTTTTTGTGGTACTAGGGATTGAACCCAGGGAGTTCTAACTCTGAACTACACCTCCAAAATATATTTCATTTTGAATTTTGACACAGGCTATAACCAAGTTGCTGGGGGCCTTGCTGAGTTGCTGAGGCTGGCCTCAAACCCACAATCTTCCTGCCTCAGCCTTCAAGTACTAGTATAACAGGAGTGTGCACCACTATGCCCAGCTGGGAAAGTAGTTTTGTTGTTGTTGTTTTGTTTTATTTTTGTGGTCCTGGGGATTGAATCCAGGGGCATTCTACCTCCAAGCAGCATCCCCAGCCCTTTTTATTTTTTTGTTTTGAAACAGGGTCTTGTTAGGTTGCTGAGAGTCTTACTAAGTTGCTGAGGCTAGTCTTGAACTTGCAATCCACCTGTCTCAGCCTCCCAAGAACTTGGATTACAAGTGTGAGCCACCACTTCTGGCTGAGAAAGTTTATATTTAAAATAGTAAATAAAAATGAGAATGGGTGTTTGAAAGATTCTTAGAATTATAGAAACGTGAAAAAGTTAGAAATCTAAAATGTGAAATAAAGTATTTTAAATAAATCAAAAGGCAATAAGTGGCATAACCTCTAAACAAATAGTAGCTAGGAAGGAACTAGTGAGCTGGACACTAGCTGAGAAGTCAGGCAGTTAGGGGCACATCAAGATAAAAGCTGGAAAGGACAGTTCTGAGAGAGAAGACTGTGGACTCTAGCACACATTCATCGGCATCCAAGCAGAAGAAATTTGTGAGAGGGCCTGGCAGGAGAGAGCTGGGAATTTCCCCAAATTGAATAAAGACCATATATTTTCAAATTTAAAGTGTTTACCAAGTACCAAGCAAGAAACAGAAATCTTAAATCTATGCTGAGAAATATCACAAAGTCACCAAGTGGAGGGCAAGCATGGAGATGTGGGGAACCCTGAGAACCGTGGTGCAAAAGGAACACAGGGAATGGGGCAAGATATGAGAAAATAACCAAGGATCCTGTTATGAAGAGTCACAATAAGAAATACATGCTTTATCATGTATTTGAAGGGAAGCCAAACATCCACACTGAGGGAAGTATGTCTGGAAGGAATGACCTACTGAACAAAACAACAACAAAAGATAAGGCCTGAACCAGCAATCATGGAAGGGAGAAAAGAGAGAGGGCATGATTTAGACCTTGTGCCAAGGTTTCAGGAGCTAATTGAGCTGACAATAGAGTCAGGGTAAAAGAGAAGTCAAGAATTACTCTCAGACTCCTAGCCAGGGTGAGATCATTGAACAGAGTAAATATAGAAAACAGAGTAGGTAGCCAGGCATGGTGGCACACACCTGTAATCCCGGTACTTGGGAGGCTTCGTCAAGAGGATCACAGGTTTGAAGCCAGCCTCACCAATTTAGGGATGCCTTCAGCAACTTAGTGAGATACTGTTTGAAAGTAAAATAGGACTGGCAGTATAGCTCCAAGGTAAAATCCCTCTGGCTTCACTCTCTAGTACCACAAAAATAAAGAAAGAAAGAAAAAAAGAAGGAGGGGGAGAAAGGGAAGGGAAAGGAAGGGAGAAAGGAAGGAAGCAGAAGGGGGAAGAGTAGAAAAGGAAAATAATCAATTTTATGAGAGATAAACAGTTTTATATTATACATGTATAGTGTTGGAAACTTAAGGAGAAATTGTTGATAAAAAATAAATCTGAATTTTAGCCAGGCATGATGGTGTACACCCATAATTCCAGTACTTGGGAAGCTAAGACAAGAGGATCACAGGTTCCAGACCAGACTTAACAATTTATAGAGACCCTTAGCAGCCTCATGAGACTCTGATAAAATAAGAAAAGAAAAGAAAGAAAGGAAAAGAAAAGAATAGACAAGGGGGTGTAGCTTGGAGGTAGAATGTCACTGGGCTCAATCCCCAGTACCACACACACTAAAAACAAAATCTGAATTTTATTTTGAAAATCAGCAGAAAGTTCTACTTAGAATAATGATTTGACCACCATCAACATAAAAAGGTCCCTACAAGCTTCTAACAAAGACCATCCCTATCCCAAGTCTATCAAGAGGCTCTTCCTTACCAGTGGCAGTTCATTGGCTAGATGAGGCAGCTATTTCCAGAAGAGGCAGAGGTAATACATGGACTAAGAAGGATGTGTATGTGTTAGGAAGTGCAGACAATAAGAGACACAAAATTTTGATGACAGTGGCCAGCCAGGCAGCCAGCAGGGAGATACTGGTATCAAAAAGCAGGCAGGCAGAGGATGGGGAAGGCAAGGTACCATGCTGCAGCAGAGGATCCAAGCTGAAATGCAAATGACAGCTTAGAAACAGAGGGAATGAAGAGGCTGATGGGCTAAGGTGATTAAAATTAGGAAAGTAGGAAAAGCAAAACATCACCTGTACATGGGAAAGACAATTGTAAACCCTTCAAATTGAACTTTGCTTCTGCAGGAGAACAGCAGTGGTTAGTAAAACATTATTGCAGCTATGTCCCTACTTATTTTTGACCATGACTTAGACTTTTTTTTTTTTTTTTTTACTGAGCAGCAGATGCCCTATGCAGCTTTGTAAATAAAACCAACCTTGCCTAGAGGATGAAAGTGTGTTGTTGTTGTTTTTTGCTCTGCTCTGACAATACATGAGTGAATAATGAAATAAAAGTTAAGGTTTTTGAAAGCTCACCAAAATAAATCTTTACTTTCCTAGGATGAATGGTTAAGTGGCTCTTTTCAAGACTTGGATAATAGTTTCTAAATGAAGGAATGACTGTCAAGAGTTTAGAGTGTTAACTCAAGCTAAGACTTTGAGAAGACCTTTGGAAATATTTAAAAAGATAGATTAGTGAAACAGGGAGGCAGAGATGAAGTGACCATGCTTCAGATCTGTCATGTGGCACTGCATCTGCCAGGTTATTTATTTTTCAGTGCCTATCCCATGATGAATCAAGATCACCTTTAAGAGAATCCTTATTGAATAACATTGAGAAAAGTCAGAGATACTAGTCACTCATGTGATCTCATTCTCATTTTAGGCAATAAAAATGCTTCTAATGTTTATTCGGGATTATAACTGCACAATTGCTTATTCCTTGAAATATGTTTGTGGATATTATTTTAATAATTATTTTAATAAATGAGATTCTCAGTGTGCATAACAAGTTATTTCCCATTTTGTGGCTATTTCAGAAACTAAGATAGAGCTCTCTTTGGATATGTCTTTTGCCTAAAATAATCCCTGAAGTGGAGAGAAGAAATGCATAGTCCCCCTAAGCAGTTAATGTTTAGATTGAAGAGTGAAAGGACTGCTTGTTTCAAGCAAGGTACAGATTCTAGGACTGTCATGAAAATTTGTGAGGACTTGCATTGCATACCTTTAGCAGATGCTATTTACACAAAGGGCTTTGTGAATGATACTCTCTGAAGAATCGCATGCACGCCTTGCAAAATGCTTTCACTTCTTCTACTGGACCATCTCTTAGAAGGCTATGACTTTATCTGAGGAGAGTTTGATATCACTTGAAATTTGAGAGCTAACACAGAGGAGTGAAAAGAAATCCATTTCTATGGCATAGAGGTTTGGTTGAAGGATCAGGCAGACAGGAAATTATATATTAACTGTGTTACTTGCTAGTGCTACGAATTTAGGCATATCATGTTAAATTCTTTGAGGCTAGCCAGGCGTGGTGGCACACACTTGTAATCCTAGCATTTGGGAGGGTGAGACCAGAGGATCCAGGTTCGCGGCCAGCCTCAGCTACCTAGTGAGGCACTCCGCAACTTAGGAAGACCCTGTTTCAAAATAAATAATAAAAAATAGGGCTGGGAGTATAGCTCAGAGGTAGAATGCTCCTGAGTTCAATCCCCAGTACCGAAAAAAAAAAAATCTTTGAGGTTGCTTGCTGATCTGTAGAATGGGGATAATAACATAATCCCTTCTTAACAGAATTGTTATAAAGTTAAAATATAATTATGCAGCGGTTTTCACAGATCCTTTCTCAGAATGAGCATGGACAAAATGTTGGCCCATCATAATCACCATTATTATCATTGTCATCCTTATCATTGTAGTCATCATCATCATCATTTATGGAACCTTTTGGAGCTTCTTGTCTCTAATGCCATTGTTTTCATTCATTCCCTCAACAAATTTGTATTAAAATCCCATTAGAAGCAGGCCCCTTGCAATGCAGAGTATCAGGATGAATCAGACAGAACTGTACCTTATGGATAAGCCCTTTAATGAGGCAATCAGACATTATAACTATACAGAGTCAAAAGTCCTCATTGTAATTGTATGGTCATCAACTATTGGATTAAACATTTGATGCATTATCTCTAAGAATTGTATTTACTCTCCTCCTGTGTGACCTACTTAAAACTGGGAGTTTGTGAATGAGGACAGCCTTGGTATCCCTCTCCCTTGTTCAATTCCTTACTTTACCAATCTTTGTGTAGACTCTGGAATGTAAAAGCATGTTAAGAGAAAGGAGAAGATGAAGTATGAGCGTCAAAACTCATTTGTACTCTAATAAATACAGTGCTTAATAATATTCAGTTTTGAGCACAAACAGAAAAAATACCTGAAAGGTAAATGGATTTTTTATTTTTCATTACCTCTTTTGACTAAAGATGAAATTCTGACTTCGGGACAAAGGGAAACCCTCTTATAGAGAGAACATGTGTTGGTGAGTTCCATTAAAGGAAAGAATGAAATGAAAAAGGCTGATATCAACCATTGGCATTTGAATAGGTAGATAGAAAATCAAACTCCCCCAAAGCTGATATATGATACTGTCCAAATGAGTAAAGCAAAGCATGGTGAGGGGTTAAAAGCTGAATAGAATTTCATAAAATGAAGCAGAACATCACAGAAAAGTTAATTTCCCTTCAAATCTGCTGTTCTAGGTTTGGTACCCTGAAAGTATTTCTGCTATACTGTACATCTATACCCCAATCAGCAATATCCACTCTTCAATTGGCAGTTCCTAATATTATGCATGCCTTTTTTTTTTTTTTTTTTTTTTTTTGCAGTACTGGGGATTGAACCCAGGGGCATTCTACCTCCGAGCTATACCCCTATTTTTTATTCTTTATTTTGAAACAGGGTCTCACTAAGTTGCAGAGAACCTCACTAAGTAGCTGAGGCTGGCTGTGAACCCGGATCCTCCTGTCTCGGCCTCCCAACCACAGGGATTACAAGCGTGTGCCACCACACCTGGCTCCTAATATGCATATCTTAAATGACTGTAAAATGAGATTTTTTTCTTCAACTGGGGGATAGAAAAGAATTCCTACCCTAATAATAGTTTAAATTGTTGCATTTAAAAGCATAAAGTTCAATCTATTTTAATTAATTTAGTTTCACAAAAAAATGAAAAATTAGGAACTAAAAATAATCTAATTTTATTATTTGTATCCATATTAACCAAATACTATTTTCTTCCCATTTCTATGATAAAAATAGCATTTCTATTTCTTTCTGACAGTTATACACCAAAGAGTACTAAGCTGGAAGTTGGGAGTTCTGAGGCTGAGACTTTTGTTTTTGGATATAAATCACTTAATCTCATTGGGCCAGTTTCCTGTCCACATGAGGTTGTTGAATTGGGCAACTGCTTAGTGTCTTAGAAATCTAACATCAGATGATGATCTCCTCTGTATGGATTTTTTTAAATTAATATATTTATTTTTTTAGTAAGGATTTTTATACATTTCTTAGGTACAACAGGGTTAATCACACATTTTTGTTGGGTACAAGCTAGCACATTTATTTCATCTGCTGCCACCCACCTCTCTCTCTCTCTCTCTCTTTTTTTTTTTTTTTCATAGAACTAATAACGTGACAATTAAATAGGCAGAAATAAGAAATCGTTTTGACCAATGGTTCTCAAAGTAGGAGCTATGGATTGCAGGTCTCCAAGAAAGTTTTTTAATAGATGTTTTCATCTTAAATATATATGTATATATTATACAGTATAACTAGACTGATAAGTTTATAAATATACTTTTTTGTTATCTGGATGACTACTATGACTACTATATAACCAAGTTCAGCCATTTATATTTGTGTTTTTGTGACACCATTGGGGACAAGTTATTACTTATAAGGTCAGTACATTTCTTTCAATTTTGTTGGCAAATATGAATTGCTGTCCTATAAGTTAAAATTCCTGGATGTGAAAAAATGACAGCAATTGTGCTACATGACTTTACATGGATATTTGCAACCAGTTACATAAATTGTAAAAACTCAGAATTAAATCTGCAATATAGTACACACTTTAGTTGTTTAAGTTAGAGCTTCTAAGCTTGGGATTCATATTCCTTTACTTGAGAAATATCTTCTACATCATCTGAACAATAAAACTATAATATAAATGTAATAGCTCTTTCTAAGCAAATTTTTTCTAAAGAAAATAATAAATACTTGAGAAAAAATTTCTTCTTAAAAACTGTATAAAATTAAGAAAACCCATAATAACCTAATTATATCTTTAACATAAGCTAAATATTGAAAAGTAAATATAAAACTAAAAGAAAAGCAAATATTCTACTTCGTAAAGAGGGAGAAATTTCATATTTTTCTATTATAAAGGCCAAGGCACATTCCTATAAATTAACTATAAGCACATGAATTCTATCTTTTTTTGTTTTGAGTAACACCATATTGGTTTTTTTGGGGTTATATTAACAATGTACATCTGTGCTCTACAGAATAACAATTGCACCCTTCTGTGCTATCATAGTCATTTCTGCAACACCCATATGACAATCAAACATTTCTTCTTATAGTTCCCTGTCTTCTTTGTTCTTTTCAGGTGTTCCAAAATCTGAATTGCATTGCACAAGTTATCTAATAAACCTGATTCTGTTCCAAATATCCCAGCAGGCTGCCCTTTTCCCATAATGCCATCCAGATGGCCTTCAACCCACATGAAGCTATTAGAGACACAATAATATTCCTAAAGTCCTTGTCCCATCAACTCCTTTTTCTTATATTCCATTTACTTCCTCTGAGCTCACTTGCTAAAGATGAGATAAAGGAAAACCTTTATAAAATTCACAGACATAAACTGCTAAACAGGACCTTGACTACTCTTGTGTTTATATGTTTATACCTGCATCTCATCAATAGAAGTAATGAAAGAAAAAGAAAAAAGACGAGCTAGATTATAACACATTGCTGAACAATGAGGAAATATCAAAGGCTATTGCCATGAATAAAACCAAATGGTTTTAAATCTATCAATCAAATGTCCAGAATCACTTCAAATTTAGGTGAGTGTCAAAGGATACTTCTTCCCATATTAAAAAAAAAGTTTTTCATCAAAAGTATATAGTGATTCTTCATCTTGAAAAAGTAGATAAGAAGAAAGAATCCACAGCATAGCAAAGACTCAGCAATGAGAACTGTCAGCCACTAGAATGAGAAAGAGAAGTGTTGGGCCCAACATCTTCTTTAGGTCTCTGTGGTCCATCTGGATCAAAATGAGTACTGGTGAATTTTATGACAGTTCAGAATCCTTTCCAGATTTCTCTTTCTCTAGGTGAAAGAATGTATCTGACCAGGCAGATTTATTAAAGGTCAGTAGTTAATGAGTTATTCTTACCAGGAGCTGAAAGTCTCTAGGGCTTTTTTTTTTTTTTTTTTTTTCTTTACCCCAGGAGTGCTCAAGAAGGCAAAAGTTCACCTTGAGGTTCCTAGACAGCACTTAAGTCCTTCTCCCCATATACTACATTCACACCCACTAGTGACAAATGTAGACAACTTCTAGGGAGTTAAAAACGTGACAGTGTGTAATACTGCCAGGAAAGTGCACAGAGTCAGGTGAACAAGCCAGGTCAAAAACACCCTTACCATCTTGGTAACTAGAAATGGAGACAGATCCAAAACCCAAATCGTGCAGATGGGCTGGATTTTTTACTTTTTTGTTGTTGTTGTTGTTTTAAATGTTCCTGAGCATAAAAGCCAGCAATCAACAATTTCTTACTTTGGCCTAAGTACTGTGGGTGTTCTTCCAGTCCATTTGTTGATATATACTATCCATGTTAATAATAGCTAATTATTTGGCAAAAACAACTAACAATATATTTTCCCTCTTGTTTTTCACACAAAACAAGTCGCTTAGGATATATGATTCTCAGACTGAAGTATCTACTTCTTTCTGTAATGAATTATATAGATTCAGAATTCAACTATTTGATCTAAACCTAAAGACTATATTACAGCATTTTAGTCTTCAAACTTACGGATGCAGCCTGTTTACTACTTTGTCTTTTACAAACTCAAAGCAGATATAAAGTTATAAATTGATACTTTAGAAGAGTACTTTATCTTTAGCATGACAAAAATACACTATTTGGGATTTATTTGCAATTTGGCCAAGGAAGGAGATTCAATTTCATTGCTTTGTAGCACCTCAAATTTTTGTGGGGTGAGGAGGGGAGAAGAGCAATGAATTACTCTCATCTAGAGCTTTTTCCTATGCTGCAGGAATTTTAAGTCCCTCTTCACTCCAAATCAGTCATAAACTAAAGCTTTAACTGTAGTGCCAGGTCTGAAACTGTAGATGGAGGCTACATAAAAGCAGATGCTGACCTCTGAACCCATGATCCCATATGACCTGGCACCAAAGGACCCCTGACTGCTCTACTAAATGCTCCCGGTGCCCTCTCCCCTTTCTAATCAGAGTTTGTGACCCTCTGCCATTCTAGGATGACCAGCTTTCCCAGAAATCTATGAGTGTGGACAAAGGCCAGTACTTAGATGTGTTTTTATTTGAATGCTGCCAAATGCTTTCTTCTATTATCCCAATATCTTCTGCCAGGATTTCCAAACTTTAGAATTTATGTCTCACTCTGTTGGTTTATGACATATTTGTGTTATCATTTATACTATTCTTTATGATAATTATTTTAATAATCTACTTTTGAAAGAAACTCTACCACCACTAAAAATGGAGAAGCAAGAGAAGCAATATATCTCTAAGATGGTGGTCTATAAGTTTTCTGCTTCATATATTCCACAAGCCAAATATTTTTGAGCATGAATAGTCATGTATCACTTTCTATATAATAATGTACATGTACTATTGTGCAAATAGATTATCTACATTATAACAAATGGAAAACAATAAATAATTAGGTAAAAGAATATAAATAACAAAATAGACCATCTTGCATAATTCCTAAGTACACATATTCAATTTTAGTGGCCATATTTTTCTACTATATGTTAAAATAAAAATATGACAATTAAACATTAAAAATCTTTATACTACTAATTTCATATACAGTACTATCAGTAATATGAATGTTTTTATCTGAAGAGGAACTCATTAGTAAAACAAAGAGAAAGTCTACTGTTCTCAAAGAATATCTCAATTTTTAAATCATTAGTTTATTGGGTGACAGTCCAACTTTTTTTTCCCACTACTAGGGATTGAACCCATGGGCATTCTACCATTGAGCTAATCCCTAGCCCTTTTTAATGTTTATTTATTTATTTCTGAGAATGGGTTTCACAAAGATGCTCAGGCTAGCTTTGAATTTGCAATCCTCCTGCCTCAGCTTCCCAAGTACCTGGGATTATAAGTGTGCCCTATCGCTCCTGGCTAACTCTTTCCAATTTTTTGAATAGTAAGAGGAGTGGCCCTCATAAAATTAGAATGTTCATCCTATATTGAGTCTTCCAGATAGCTCAGGCTGAAATACAAATATGTATGCCATTGCCATTACTAGAGAGAAGCAGGTCTATTTTCAGCTACTGGATAAAGCAAAGATTACATTCTCCAAATAGCTATCATTTCTATTGTTTCAATAACTAAATAAGGAGGTACTGATGGTGAGGTACAGAAGAGCTTACCTAATAAAGTCCTTTTCAATTGATTGAATTAACATGGACATTTGGTGGTGTGCTTTTTTTTTTTTTTTTTTGGTTTGGCTTGTTTTTATTTTATTTTTATATTCTGAAAATTATAGGAGGGAGTAGAGTACTTCAGAAAAACAACAACAACAAAAAAAAAATTAAATATTACTGACTACTAATCCAAATGTCTAGACTTTTTTTTTTTTCAGATGAAAAAACTAAGGGTCAAAACTGTGATTGATCTAAACCCATAGGCTGGATGAAGCCAGGATTCAGCAATCAAGTTTGTTTCCATCCAAAGCTCCAGACTCTTCTCTGTACATAACCCTCCCTTTTTGCTTGTTTCAAAATAATGCTACACAGTACTCACAAAGCTTTTATTTTATTTTACTATTTTTAAACAGGGTCTTGCTAAGTTGCTGAGAGCCTTTATAAATTGTTGAGGCTGGCGTCAAACCTGAGATCTTCCCATCTCAGCCTCCCACATACTGGGATTACAAGCATGCACCACCTGGCCTGGCTTGACCTGTCATTTTGTAAGTGCAGTGCTCACTACACTGCTGATAGCAGGTAACCCACAATATCATCATGTCTTCCACAGTACTGAGAACTTGATTTTCTTTCCCCTTCCCTTCCCTTCCATCTTCTAAAGTCTTCATCAATTTCTTTTTTCAACTTTTTATAGTTTTCCTTATAGAGGTCTTTTACCTCTTTGGTTAGGTTTATCCCTAAGTATTTTATTTTTCGGGGTGCTATTGTGAGTGGAATTGTTTTCTTGATTTCTTTATTGTTTGTGGGATTGCAAATTAGTGCAACCACTTTGGAAAACAGTATGGAGCATCCTCAGATGAATGGGAATGAACCTACCATATGATCCAGCAATACCACTTCTGGGTATCTACCCAAAAGAATGGAAACCAAACTATCAGACTGACGCATGTGTGTCTATGTTTATAACCGCAGAATTCACAATTGCCAAACTATGGAAGCAGCCAAGATGTCCATCAACAGATGAATGGATTACAAAACTATGGGATATGTACACAATGGAATTTTACTCAGCCATAGAGAAGAGCAAAATCATGTTATTTGTAGGGAAATGGATGCAACTGGAAAACATTATGTTAAGTGAGATTTGTCAGTTTAGTCAGTCAGTCACAAAGAGTAAAAAAGCATGTGTTCTCCCTAATATGCAGATGCTAGGGAAAAGACAGGGCATAAGAGGGTCTCCAGATGAAAAAGGAGGGACCCTTGATAAGCAAAGAAGTTGATTTAACCGAAAGGGATGGACGAGTGAGGGGGCATCCTAATGCACATGATGTACTTTCACAAATATACGAAGGTCAATCACTAAACTGAACTTGAGGAGGGAGGGCGAGGGAGTGGGGTGGGAATTGGGGAAGGGGTTAAACGAGAAATGTGTACATATATGCCTTTATCAGCTTGTACTTAACAAAGATGTACGATTACAATGTACCAATTATTATAAAAAATAAAAAAGAAAGAAAATTACAACATCAAAATTAACATAGTAACTTTTAATTTTTCTGTCTTCTCCCATTCTATATCATAAAGCATAAAAGTAAGTATGGTTGTAATAATTAAAGATAACATTTATATTAAGATTTATTCACTTATTATATCACACATGTCTTCCTTGTCTATATAATATTTTCAAAATGGCTATTTTAATGTTTGGATAATCTACAGATTTCATGAATAATGATGACATTCTATATATCACTAGGCAACTTTCCTGCAAAATAACTATACTATAATTATAAAATTATCATTTTTGTACATGAAATTTTCTTTTTCTTTCAATCCTTTCCTTAAGCTAAAATCTCAGGAAGAGGTTCTGTAACTCTTGATTTATCTGTCACTTTATTTTTTATTTTCTTTCTTTTATTTGTGTGTGTGTGTGTGTGTGTGTGTGTGTTTACGTATGTGTTATTGGGGATTGAATTCAGGGGCATTCTACCTCTGAGCTATACCCCTAGCTCTATTTTATTTTATTTTATTATTTTTAAACAAGGTCTTGTTAAGTTGCTGAGAGCCTTTATAAATTGTTGAGGCTGGCCTCAAACCTGAGATCCTCCCATCTCAGCCTCCCACATACTGGGATTACAAGCATGCACCACCTGGCCTGGCTTGACCTGTCATTTTGTAAGTGCAGTGCTCACTACACTGCTGATAGCAGGTAACCCACAATATCATTATGTCTTCCTCAGTACTGAGAACTTGATTTTCTTTCCCCTTCCCTTCCCTTCCCTCCCTCCCTTCCCTTCCCTTCCCTTCCCTTCCCTTCCCTTCCCTTCCCTTCCCTTCCCTTTCTTTCTTTCCCTTTCTTCCCCTTCCCAATCTCTCCCTCTCATTTAATGGAAGTAAAGATATTATTTTATGGTATGGCAATAACATACATATTTTTACACGTATGTGTTTACTAAATGTGTCTCCTCTTTGTAAAAGTGTTCTTAAGTTAACTACATTCCCATTCATTGCTTAAAGGAACCTAACTTTCCTTATTGAGGTAATCTATAATGTGGTTGTTATGCTGTGTTGCTCATAGATATATGACAAGTTATTTTATTTCCCTGTTACTGGGTTCATAATTTGTAAAATGAGAATAATCATATAAAGCTTTGGGATCATTAAATGAATTAACACATATCTACTCCATAGAAGATTTTCTGGCACAGAGTAATTACTCAGTACATATAATATCTTTTGTCTAAAATATTTGATACATTGCTTGCTTATAAAGACATTTGCCCAGTCTATATTTGGCTCACTGTTTCTCTTCCTCTATCTCCCCATTCATTTACCACCTCATTAATTTACCAAACTGTACATTATGCTTATGCTTCCTTCTAGAAATATCCTGGTTTGATGGGACACTTCATAAAGAGGTAATTAAGAAATATAGAATTTCATTCCCAGTAACAAGTTATAGAAGTTGTATAGATAAACTTCAGAGCTCTACAGAGCTGGTTCATCTGTGAATGTCATGAAGGGTTGAACCAAGGTCAAGATATGGGCTTCTGTGCAAGGGTTATCCTAGTATGCTCCATGAAGACCACAGAAAGACAATTATATGCTATTTTATAAATACCCAGGCCATTCAAGTAAAAAAAAAATTAAATACTTACTATTTGTAGGTTATAAACTATTTTTAAAAGGTGACTTTTCTGCTTTCAATATTTTATTAATTAATTCAACAACTATTTCTGGAGAACTGTTCTTCATATATCTCCACTCTTACAATGAGTATGAGTTTTGGCAGGCTTCAAGTATGGGGTTTTAAAAAATGCTCAATTTAGTGTTGGAAATCTGAAATTGAGGACCAGAAAAAAATATTCAGTAAGTATTTGGGACCATCAGCCTGGAGATCAGGAGAAGAAAGTGGACTAGAACCCAAAGTAACAGGAGTGTACAGGCTCTAGCAGGGGAATGAAGAAGAAAAAAAGAGGACTTAGAATGGGGCCCAAGGGGGACAGGTGTGTAGAAGAATGTCCCCAAAGGAAACTGATCAGGAGCAAAGGTAAAGAGAGATCAAAGGAAAAGCAGCAACTAAGATGTCAGATTTCAAGGAAAGGGAAAGCTTTTTAAGAAAGAAGAAATGGCTAGTAACATCAAAATGTGGTGAAAAGTCAGAGAATAGTAGAATTATGAGTGGCCTTTAGATTTACAAAACAAGAATTTGTAGGCATGACAAGAGCATTTTCAGCAGGGAGGTGAAAAATCAGAGTAGGCAGAGGTACAAATTAAGAAAACAGGGCAGGTAGAGAAAACAGGTTTAATGATTTTTGTTCTAAAAGATGGCAAATACATGGAGTAGTAACCAAAGGAGGCATGAAATTGAAGAAGTGTGTTCTGAATGATTTATAAAATCATTCTACATGTAGTATATATCTATTTATTTATATAAAAAAGTAATGTTTTTGGAAAGCCCAAGAAGCTGAATACAGTAAAAAAAAAAAAAAAAAAAAAGAAGAAGTTAAGGTAAAAACATATAGGACTCTGACAATCAAAATGGATTTTACAGCTGTGTATGGTGGTGCATGCTTGTAATTCCAGTACTTAGGAGGCTGAAACAGGAGGGTCACAGGTTCACAGCCATCCTCAGCTACTTAGTGAGGCTCTCCACAACATAATGAGACCCTGTTTCAAAATAAAGAAAATGGATTTTACCAAGTTCATACATTAAAGTCTGGGACCAATATGTAAGAAAGGAGATTTGTCAAATATGTTTGTAGTCCAACCCTAAGTTACTAACTGTGTAATTTGGGATGATTTACTTAAACCTGATTTTTAAAAGCGGGGGCACGCCGGGCGTGGTGGCGCACGCTTGTAATCCCAGCATTCGGGAGGCTGAGACCGGAGGATCCAGGTTTGAGGCCAGCCTCAGCTACCTAGTGAGGCACTCCGCAACTTAGTGAGACTCGGTTTCAAAATAAAGAATAAAAAATAGGGTTGGGGGTATAGCTCGGAGGTAGAATGCCCCTGAGTTCAATCCCCAGTACTGCAAAAAAAAAAAAAAGCGGGGGCATAATACAATCATATTAAGCAGATGTTTGCCAGTTGAACAAGTAGTAATAATAATTATTCTCTGGTCAATGTTCAAGTACCTCATGGCAGGCCTGTTTCTCAGTTACACTGGTTATTGGAAGGACTATGAGATAGGAATGGAATTTGAATGAATACTAATCCCAGCAGAGGCCCTGGAACTCACTTTCTTCAAATAGCTCCAGATGTCATCTTAGGTTTTGATCGTGTACCTCTGTGTCTTAACGTTGGAATATACAGCAAGTGCAGTCAAGTGAGTCCAATCAAAATGTTCTTGGGCTAATCTGTCTAAGTCATGTGAGGATATTCATTTTATCTTTTACACTTTTCACAAATTATTATAATCCTTTTGTCTTTTGCCTTTTACTAAAGGAAAATCAGAATTCATAACATATAATGACTTATGAGATAGAGCTAGATATGATAGCTTTTATATAAATGATCACTTAGAAATATTACGGCATAGCATCATATGACATCTTGTTCCTTTAAAGGTAATAGTAGAAAAGTGGAGAGCTGTTTCACAAACATACACACTAGGGCTGCCCTCTGCTTTCTTCTGTTTGTTGTGGGCTGATTCTGCTAATCCTTCTCTAATAAGGTGGTTGCAATCTTCGGTGTCTTCTTTCCTGTTTCACTTCTTTGCTATCATTGTCTTTTCTGTTGATTTTAATAGCCACCATTGATAGCCACTATCATTCATTCCATTACTCCTTCTTTTTTCTCCACTCTTCCTTCTACTCTTTCCTTTCATCTGTCTACCTTCATCTTCATCGCAATGATCAATTGTTGACATGTTGATCTTCTAAAGCATCTCTCTGCTTATATGGAGCCTCTGGAGTCCCTTGGGTTCCAAAAATTGTCTGAGAAAACTGGAATTTTACTGTAATAACAGAGATAATAGCCTTCCTTTACTGAGTGCTTACTGTGTTCTGTGCAGCGTCCCAAGAGTTTTATATGGATTAATGTGCACCATAACCTTACAAGTTAGGGGCCATAATTATTTAATTTTATTGATAAGGCTATTGAAGTTTCAAAGCATCAACTAGTTAGTTTGATTAGTTAACTTTCCCCAAGTCTCTCGGGTAAATAAGTGGTGGAACAGTGTCAAGTAGTTCTCATGTGTCTTATAATTTTGTGTCCCTGATGTACCATCATTTGTTGCAATTTTGCAATAGTTCTTAGCTAAGCAAATCTCACTATTTTCACCTATTGCTCTTATTAAATTGGGTAGGTGTCTTTAAATGTACATGTCATGAGTTTAGAAAACCATGACTAAGTCTGCCCTGGGTGATATCCAGATCTATGCTTAGTCATCTCCCAGAATCGGCCACCCTCTGTACCCAGAAGAGCATCTTGGACATAGTGGGTGATTCCAAAGATATTTGTCAAGCAATTGATGGCTCTAGTGCTGGTTTACAAATAATAAAATTTGTCACATGCAAATAATTTTATGACAGTGTTCCTGTATTAAATTGACAACATATATAATGAAACAATAAAAAGCTATTAAACCTTTTTTGTGTGTGTGTGGTACTGGGGATTGAACCCAGGGGCATTCTACCTCTGAACTACACCCCTAGTCCTATTTTTTATTTTTTATTTTGAAACGGGGTCTCACTAAGTTGCGAAGGGCCTCACTAAGTAGCTGAAGCTGGCCGTGAACTTGGATCCTCCAGTCTCAGCCTCCCAAGTACCTGGGATTACAAGTGTGTGCCACCACGCCCGGCTTGCTATTAAACCTTTTTAAACCATGCAAACTGAAAGTCCTTGATAGAAAAGCTTAGACACATTCAGGCAGATAATGTTGAACAATTGGTGACAAGTTGGTCAAAAATACTAGCTCACTTTTAAAATATTTATTGTTTCTTCTCTGAAAATAAAAGGAAAACTGATGTTTTATGATATTTGGAAATGACAAGGAGCAAACAATTGAAATCTCATAAAATCATATATGTACCTATGTCATAGGATTACACTTGAGGATTTAACAATGCAAATAGCTTACTTTATATTTTTTGGTTAATGATGTTCAAAATGTCCTTGTTTCAAATAGCTACCCCTTTCCCAGTTAACTACGAATGGGTTTATATTTTTCTTATCTATATAGTTTGTAATATATTTATACAATGACATGAATCAAACCTCAATCCAGAATTAGATAGGTGTCTATATCCCCAATTAGCTACCGTTATTCTTTGATTCTTATCTTTATTTCCAGAGCACAACAATATATGAATGCAGGCCAAATACATGTACAAACATGTAAATAATACATATTTACATGTTTTTATATTTTTCTTTTCCTTCCATACAAATCATAGCATGTCACATAAATTTTTCTATATCCATCTAATTCTTCCTCATTGGTCTTCTTTTCCAGAAATTCCCTGGCTATTCTTGTTAATTTTCATAAGAATTATACAATCAACTTGTCTAGTTTTTTAGGGGGAGATGTGGTATTTTTTATCAGGATCATGTTAAATTTATAAGTAAACTCAGGGAGGATTAGCATCTTAATGATGTTGAATCTTTCTATCCAAGAACACACTATGCCTTTCCATTTGTTCTGACAACTTTTGCGGACTTCGAAAATATTTTTTATGTTTTCTTCCTTACATTTTTTATTAAGCTAATGCCTATATATTTGACTTTTAATTGTTCTGGCAAAATGTATTTTCCCCATTTTAGACCTTTTAACTTATTGTTTGTGAATTTGAAAACTTTTGACATCTAGATACTAATTTAGTACTCTGACATCCATATGATTTTATTGTTGTGGTAACCTTAGTTGATTTTTCTGCTTTTCAAAGTATTTGATTATAATATTTGCAAGATAACAATGCCACCAGCTCATTTCCAACTTATTATTTTTATTTCTTTCTCATCTATTTGCGTTATCTAGTTCACCTAGTAATAATTAACATTGATGGTGGACATCTTTTTCTTGTTTCTAACATAAATCAGAATATATCTAATGTTTTCCCAGAAACCATGATGATAGGCTGTGGTTTGAGATGAATATACTCTTTTATTGAAATATTCTAAAATTTAGAGTGAATATTCAATCATAAAACATGCGTTATAAGTATCTAGGAAAATAGTTATATAACTGTTCTCCTTTTAATATTGTATTATTAGACATCCTAATGTTAAAACATTTGGGTCATATGATATTCTTTAAAAATGTTGCTGGATTTCAAATACTGATATTTATTTAGGATTTTTGGACTGATACTCTAGAGATAGATTGAACTAGAAAATTGAATGTTCAATTGAATTGCTTATTACAATTTAAAACAAAACAAAAAGGTAATAACAATGTCAAGTGAATACTGATCCAATCTCAACAGGTTATCAATGATTACATTTCAATCTATGAAGATGCAGCCCAGGTCTCTGGGGAATCTAATAAAAAGCCAGTTCTATAAAAGCTGGTTCATCATTTCCTTTCTGCATAAATGCAAACTTTGTTATGGCTGCTGCTTTACAATCAGTATTAAGTTCTCTTCTTAAAGATATTTTGGAAGTTTTCCTTACTTATGATCTGAAATAGTTTAAAAAGCATTGGAATTGTTTACTTTTTAAAGATTTGGTGGTAATTCCCTGTGAGACCATTATAACATTATTTGGGGGGAGAGGGCAGAGTGGTATAGATAACCAAACATGTTCTGTATTTTTCCTATAGAAAAGATATGTTTATATGTTATGATTCTTTTAATTTGAATAAAATAGTTCACATACATTTGAAAATTTTATTTGCAATATAGTAAATAAAGTAGTCAGGTCTCTTCTGATATTTTATTTTCCTCGGTTTTGTAGCTATTCTTCTTAGTCTTTATCATGAACAATTTACTAACATCCTAACTTTATCACTTTTCATTTCTCGTCTATTTTTCTAGCTCATTAATTTCTGTTATGTCTTCTTAATTCTTCCTTTTATTTTGCTGTTCCTTCTTGCACCAGATACCTAATTTTGTTGTCCTTATTACTTATTTATATAAGAAGTTAAGACTATGAATTTTCTTTGAACATTGCTTTAGCTATATCCCATCAGCTGTAACAGGTATTGTCCATGTAGTCATATTTTTACATATTCTGAAATTCAATTTATATTTCCTCTTACCAGTGAATTAAGATATTTTCTTCCAGGGAGTAGGGAATTTTATTCTCTTTGTTCATAGTTTTAGTTTTATTGCTTGTTATCAGAAAACGTGTGCCTTGCTATTTATACATCTGGACATAGTTGTGGTTTCCTTGGTTGCTTAGGGGACTGTTAGGTGAAGGGTTCATGGTTATCGGAAAATAATGTTTTCTATTTTTATAGACTAGAACTCATGTGTAACAAAAAGATCTAATTATTATTTCAGTCTTCTGTATACCTACTTTTTTTCCCCTTCATCTAATCATAGACTATAAGAGGTGATCTATTATTGTGTTTCTATTTTTCTTTGTATGTCTTTTATTTTTTATATGTTGATGTTATGGTATTGGTTCAAAGAAAATTATAACAATTATATCTTCATTACAAATTTCATCCTTCAACATTACAAAGACTGTTTCTTCCTCGTATTTATGCAATGTCTTTGGGCTGAATTCATTTTGTTTGATATTAATACTGTGTTTCCATCTATCTTTTCTGCTTGCATTTTTTATGTCATGTCTTTGCCTATTTTAATTTTTCAAAATCACTTTAACACTTTTTATATATATACAACAGTGATTCTCAATTGAGGATTATTTTGCTATACCCAACATCATGGGGATACTTTGTGATGTCTGGGGACACTTGGGGTCATCATAACTGAGGTGGACATGCCAGTGACATCTAGTGGGAATAATCCAGGGTTGTTGCTAAACATCCTACAGTGCACAGGACTCATTGCCCCACCCTCAGTGATTAAAGGTATTCTCAGTCCAAGATATTTACAGTGGTGAAGTTGAGGAACTGTAATTTAAGGAGTAGATTTTCTTTGTGATCCTAATTGAAATTATTACTAGTAGTTGATTTTAGATTATTTATATTTTCCTGATAAATATATTTGCTCTTAGTTCTGCCACATTATTTTATGTTTCTTCATAGTTACTATTGAAGAAGTCTTTTTTCTTTTGCATATTTATGTTCTTCTAATACGTAAGAATGGTGTTTGTAACTAGTTTTTATGTATGTGCGTGTATGTGGCACTGGGGATTGAACCTAGGGGCATTCTACATCCAAGCTACACCCCAAGTCCTATTTTATTTTTTGGGGGGTGGGAGGGGAAACAGGGTTGCTAAGTTGCTGAGGCTGGCTTTGAACCTGTGATCCTCCTGTCTCAGCCTCTCAAGTACTGGGACTATAATTGTGTTCTACCAAACCCAGCTTATAATTAGTTTAAATGATTACCATTATAGTTATATCTTTATATAATATCTTTGGTTCTATAATTTTGGGGAATATAATCATTTCATAGTACCAGCAATGAGAAAAGTATCATGTTTGTCTTTCTTTCTTTTTTTCTTTCGACAACCCATCTCATTTCTCTCTCCATTAATTTTTCTCAGTATAGCATATTTTAATATTTTTATTTGTGCTAGTAAGTAATTATACTTCTATAAGTTGATTTATTAGCAAGAAATAATATTTACTACATCTTAGCTACTGTAGATTAGTGAATAATCATATTTCTTTTTCTTTTCCATCTGCTTTTTCCTCCTAATTTTGCTGGTAATATTATTTTTACAAGGACATACTTGCTACTCAGAGTACAGTCCAGGGACTAGTCACATTAAACATCAGCTGAGGTTCTTAGAAATACAGAATCTCAGGCCTAAACCAGTCCTAATTTTTCAGAATTTGCAGTTTAACAGGGCCCTTAGGTGATCTGTATGTACCTTACGTTTGAGAATTGCCTTCTGTCTGTCACTTTCCTTTCCATGGTAGTTTTAGTAGTTCTATTAAGTATATGGAATGTTCACTGTCAGTCCTCTTGCTGTGTTCTCTCTTGTTCTGCTGACATTCATTTTCTACTCATTGCCTCTAGAAGAGCTCATTGCACAGATACACCGTGCTTGCATGTTCAAACAGTAGGTTTATAGTCTTTTTAATTGAAGGAGAGTTTAACTAGATATAAAATCCTCCACTCATATTTTTAAGTGTTTTGTAGATATAATTGTATTATCTCTGGGGATTCAAGACTGCTGTGAGAAATTTGGGACCAGCCTGATTTTTAATCCTATACAAATGACTCAATCATTCGGCTGCTTAAGCCTATAACCTTGCTAGAATATCCTCAATGCTGACTAAAATATCTCAACATTTTTGGCACTGGTACCCCTCCAATAGGTGGAATCATTCATTCTTTCTGGACAATTTTTGTTCAATTCATTAGTGCTATGTTTTCTCTATAAGTAGTTAAATAGACACACAGAGGTCTCCCTACCACCTTCATTCTGGCCCTTTTCCCTCATTCTTTCCATCTACTTTATTTGATTTCCTCACCTTATTTCCACCTCTGAGCCTTTCACTGTGGCCTACGGTATCTCCCAGCACTGTGCTGATTCTAGTTTCACCTTCATTTCTATATTGCATTGTTTTTCTTCCACTTTTTTCCAGTTAACTTTTCATTCTTTCTATCACCTTATCATGTCTTTCCTAAATTTCTTCCTTTCAGCCCTTTGGTTTTTCTTAAAGAGCTTTTGGTTGCCCTCCCCCTGTTGCCAATGGCATCACATTTATTCATAATTTTCATCTGTTTGAGAAACATCATTGTGGTATGTTTTGTTTGGTTTGGTACTGGGGATTTTTTTTTTTTTTTGGAAGGGTACTTCCGAGCTGCACCCCTAGCCCTTTTTATTTTTATTTTTTATTTTTTTTTTGTTTTGAAACAGGGTCTCACTAGGTTGCTGAGAGTCTCGCTAAATTGCTGAAGCTAATCTTGAACCTGGGATCCTCCTGACGCAACCTACTATATATTGGGATTACATGTATCACTGGGCCTGGCTAAATTTATGTTGCTTTTGTTACTAAAGAATTACATTCTTTCTTCCCTTTAAAATATTAGCTTTGTATATATACTCCACTTGCTTTGTACTTCTGAGTTTGTAGCTATATTTGGACGTACTGAGGTATTCTGGAACAGATGTTTGCAAGAAGGTCCTCAACTGTGGCAGGATGGGTGTGTTCCAGGCTAGCCAGTTCACAGGAGTCTCTTTTCACATGAGGCCAGATTCCTCCCTGCAGATGTGGCTTCCATGCAAAATTGATGGCACCCCTATCCTGCCTCATCTGCACTGAGCCTGTTCAGTTCTTGGAGGAGGGGCTCTGAGACATGCCCATTCATCCCCTCTTTTGAACCCTCTTTGCAGATGAGGAATTCAGCTATTGCCCACAGTCTGTGTCCCTGACTACCAGAAGTATATTTGTACTTAGGAATTTTAGAAGCTGTGTTAAGAATCTGGTTCTCTCTTCTCCTCTTAATCCCAAATGGCTCCTGTGCAAACACTTAACTTTGGCAGCCTTTGCAAACATTCCAGAGTTTGTATTCTAATTCTGCCAAAAATACCATGTAGGTTTTTGTTTTCCTTTCTTCATGCCTCTTTTTGAGGGCTTCCAAGAAGACAAAGGAAGAATATTGAATTTATGGATACATGTTCCTAGCAGAATTATTTTTTTTTTTACTAATCTTTAAGAACTCTTTTTTTTTTCCTATGAAGACTAACACTTATCTTTTATGTATATTCTAAACACTTATCTGGGGTTTACTACCCTTTTGATCTTATGCTAAAATGTTTTTTCTACATTTATATCTGAAAGTGGTAACGTGTAGTCTGTCTAGATATTTCCTATAAATTTATTTATTACATTTAACATTTTAATTGACCATAAATGTATGCTCACATATTATATAAGGTAGAATTCTAAGTTTTTCCCAAATACATTTTCAGTGCAATTTTTACTACATATCCAAATTAAATGCTACTTTTATTTATATGGAGCATATTTACATGTAAGTATTAATTTCTATATTTACATTCAGATGTATGGATATGTTGGGGAACATGTTTTCTAAATTTTAAAGTTACAGTATAGTTTTGAATCTCAGTATATTTTCCTAATTACTTAAGTTTTTTCAAATAAATTTTATAATAATTTAAATCCCTGAGGAGAGAATAACCTAAAGAAGATGTGATTAGATAATAAAGGAAGAGAGAACTCAAGCACAGGTCACAAAATGTTAGATAATATTCTGTACAAGGTAACAGATTGTTGATAAAAGAAAAATGAACAATAATAATCATAAATCAAGAGTGATTGCTTAGTACTATTCACTGTCTAACATTTACTGCGTGCATGCATGGGCAGCATTGTGCAGAGTTCATACAGAGTTTCATTTAATCTCTCTCAACCACCTACAAGGTAGATACTTTTATTATCTTACTTCCATAAATAAAAAAAGTGGAGCTTCGGATAGCCAAGACCCTGCCTAGGCTTAACCTGGGTGCAAGACTCAAACCTAGGCCCACCTGACTTCACTTAACCCCTTTGCACACTTGAGACAACTGTTCAGGGGAACAGGTACTCAGGAAAAAGTAGCTCAGAGAAAATGGAGTCAGGGTGCAAACAGGTCAGTAAGCCCTAACTGGATTTTCCAGCTGTTTCCCAAAGCTTATTGCAGGCCACACAGTCAACTCTGGGAATCCTCCTCTCCTCTTCATTTCCTTCCTGGTGGACCGGCTAGAGAATACCCAGTAGACACTGAGTGTGCATGAGAAGGGAGTGCTCAAGGCATGACATTAGGAAACAGAGGAAGGTGGTGGGCAAATCGGATAAGCCATTAACTATCAAGACTTTCAAGAAATATTTATTAAGTGCCTATTCTGTGCCAGACACTCTTTGTGTGTATGTGTGTGGGGGGGTGCTGGAGATTGAACCCAGGAACATTCTACCTCCAAGCCCCCCAGCCCTTTTTATTTTTGTTTTGAAACAAAGTCTTGCTAGGTTGCTGAGAGTCTCACTGTATTGTTGAGGCTGGCCAAGAACCTGCAATCCTCCTGTCTCAGCCTCCCAAGTACTGGGATTACAGGTATGCACCAGCATGTCCAGCTGTGCCAGGCACTGTTACAGAGCTTGGGATTTATCAGCTAAGAAAACAGTCAAAGATGTGTGTCTCACCAAGCTTACATTCTAGTGTATGTGTGTAGGGAGGAGGGGGCAAAAAACAGTAAACAGCAAATTAGGTAGTAGGTTAAAATGTAATACAGAGAAAGAATTAAGAGTCAGGGAGACAGGAAAGTGGAGTTGGAGTGGGAGGCAGGGAGGCAGGTAGAGATTGTTAGGGAAGGACTTATCAAAGCAGTTGCCGGAATGGAAAACCCATTTCAATGCTGAGAGTTTCCCAAGTAGCAGAAAGACTTGTTCCATTCTTTTTTTTTTTTTTTTATGCTTTCATTGGTGCACTATAGTCTCACATCATAATGTAAATCATGTTGACAGTGATATACATGCGCACAGCACTTGGTGCCCGCCCCCTGCCTCCTCTTCTCCCCTTTCCCCATACAGAGGACTGAGATTGACGTTATTTTCACTCACGTATGTCTTGCTCCATTCTAATCTCTTTCTCTGAATGCACTGCTAACAGCCTTATTGGCTTCACTGTTATCATCATCATCATGGACATATTACTATTATTAGCCATCATTTATTAAGAAATTATGACATGTCAGACTTTACAAAAAATTCTAAATATGATTTTATTTAGCAAGTTAGCACTCCTTTCATATTGTCTTATCTTTTTTTTTTTTTTTTTTTTGGTACTGTGGGTTGAACCTAGGAACATTCTACCTTTGGCTACCCCCAGCCCTTACTTTTTTATTTTGAAACAGGTTCTCTCTAAGTGGCTGAGGGTCTTGCTAAATTGCCAAGACTGGCCTGAAACCTGCAATCTTCTTGTTTCAGCCTCCCAAGTACTGGGAATATAGACATGCACCTCCATGCCTGACTTATCTGTTTATGTTTAATTGACACATTAGTATAAACTTGTGTTGCTCATGACAATAGGTGAGCATGAGGTTTCCCCCTTACTTCCTTTACATTCCTCATGGGGATTTGCACAATGCCAGACCCCCAAACACAGTGTACACAATGCATAGACACTCAGAGCATATTTGCTGATGACTGAAAAACAAATACAGATTCACAGAAAAACAGTGTAAGCACCAAAAATATGGATGGAAAAATCAAATGGCAGGGGGCTGTGTGTACAACACCAGGAAAGCTGTGGGAAGGAGGGCAAGTGGGGCTCAGCAGGAAAACAAAAGCAGAAACATCAATGAGTTCTCTGCACTCCCACTTTCCTCCTGTTGCCGTTTTCTTTTCTTCCCTGCTCCCCCACCCACCCCCTTAGACTCTTCCTTTGCCAATGATGCTGCTTGATCTGTTCCCGGAGCAGTCTGTGCTCCCTCTTAATTGATAAATGGAGGTGTTTTCCAATAACCTTATAAATCACAGCATGCAAATGGTTACAGTCAGGATGGGGAAGAGTGAATATGCTGGGTTATAGAAGCCATAAGTACCTTGAAAATAAAGAATAACCCTTGCAAAATGACAAAGATAATTTCTTTTAGCATAATTGCCTGCCAAGGTATTAGCCATGAAATTACAGAAGGAAAGGGGGAAAAAAACAACAACAGATATTACTATTTTAAAGAAACAAAAAGACATGGTGTATTCCAAAACAGTTTGTGATCATTAAATTACATAACTTGTTATGTTTTAATCCTAAATGGCTTATTTTTTCACTGTGTTTTATCCTGTTTGCTGCCTCTAATACTCTTGAAAGTACGTGGAGTATGAATTTCAAATATTTTTATTACATAAGAGAAGAAAAAAATCAAATGACAAAGCCAAAGAGGTCAGAATATAAAATTCTGTGAGTATTTATCATTCTGAGAAATAAAGAGTTAATGCTAACTTTACAAAAATGACTTCTATAATTTTTGAATCATTATTTTTTACTCAACATAACATTCCTCAGAGGGGCTTCTTTAATTTTGTGAGAAGCTTCACTAATTATTAAATATTTCTCTGATTGTTTACAGTCAGGAATTGTGGATTTTTGTATACAGCACTCTATTGTTATGATTTAACCTAAAGAAAGCCAAATTAAAACTGATTTACTAAATAGGTTAAGGATAGCATATTCATTCATGATTTCAACCCTATTTCATGCTTAGACAGGCAGATCTTAATTATACACAAAAGAATACAAATGTTATTAGCATGATAATAATTATTTAGAAGATGTTCTCTTTTAAAAAAAAATTAAACCAGTATTGTCATTCGTGCGGCTACATTTTTCAACAGAATGACAGCTTTGCTAGTCATAGATATGTTCAAAGTACATATACAATATTCAAAGCTGTGCAGCAGACATGTTATCTGGATGAGCTCGGGTACGCAGAGCCAGCAACGCACTGCACACTAATCATTGTGTCCTACCCAGGGTACTACATGCGAATACAATCCTTTGTGACATTTTGTCAAATATTTTGAGGATTCTACACTCCTTATCACACCTCCATCCCTGTGTCCTGATCAACAATCAGGCACCCACAAATCAGTTCCACGAATGGCAGAGATTCCAGCTAGTCACAGGCGTAGCACCATGCCAAATTAATGAAAAGAAAATTAAAGATTGACATTGAAGTAGCTGACATTCAGGGTACAGGCAAAGCGAACTGAAGTTTCCATTCACTGCCCTTCCGAGCTGTGTATAGCAGAGGCACCGTGGGACATTTCTACAACTTCACCCTGTATTTGTGTGGCAAGAGATGTAAACATTACATATAGTACCCAGCATATGACATAATGGATAAATCGATGTAAAGGTCCTGCATTTGGAAAACCTACATGATGGGTCAATACCTATTGTCAATGAGCCCGTATATGATCAGATGGAGAAAATGTAGAAATGTTTCAGGACTAAAGAGTTGGCATCAGTACAAGCAGTGCATTTTTGAACATTGATTTGCCAGAAGTGTATCTGTTGTCTGTTGCTCCAGGCTGGCATTTTTAATTATTTCTGGGACAAATGGATCAGTGATACACAGAAAATCTGTAGGGCTTCTTGTCAAATTAATAAAATAATAATGAAAGTCGTCATCTCAAACTGCAGACTGTCAAAATCCTTGAGAGGTCTATAGTAATCTACATGGTTAAACAAACTCAAATGCTCCTGCATGCTATTTTAAATACTAAGTACGGTGGCATAAAATAGATTGTGTAGTGTCCATTGTATACAATGACACCTACTGTGACAAAGCCCGACTATGTTTAATGACCTTTTTAAATCTTATACCTAGAGTCCATAAAAGCATTGTAATTCAGTTGTAAAACACACTTTAATAATCAAAATGCAGCTGTTAAAATAGCATTGCTCATAATTCTAACTTGAGGCAATTTTTTTGTTTTTAATGCAGAAGAGCAGACCACAGTTTAAAATTCCTATGAGGTCACTATTGGCCATTACAGTGTTTTTTTGCAACTTAATAATAGATGTTTTAAAGTTTAAGTGCAGCCTCAGGCACTCATAAGCATTTATTACAAATCGCTGGTTGCCTCCCTTATGCAGAGAGGAATAACATTTACATACAGTAGCACGGATTAATAAGATAAAAAATTTGAAAAAGCCGTCAGTCAGGGAGCGAAACTGGTGCTAATAAAGCCCACTATATTCTTCGGAAATATCAAGCCGTCTGTTCCAATATTTTGCCATTCCCCATGAGGTATACAAATCCAAATCAGATAAGTCTCAAGCCATGCCAGAGACATGCTGCTCTGCTCTCCAGTGGCACTCGGCTGAATCTTTTATTTATCTTCAGAGCAATTGTACATTCTAGTATACTAAAGACTGAAATAAACTGAACATCACTCATCAGAAAGTTTCATAAAACGGGGCCCTCTCCTTCCTTGTTTGCTAAACCATGATTAGTGAGAAAAATGCACTACAAAGTATGCATCATGGTAAAGAAATGTAATCCTAGACCTGGGACCTCGGTAAGCAAGGGCTAGTTAAAAAGAGCCGTGCCTTGCTGGAGTTTAAAATGATGCTCTTGTGAAATCAGACCTAAAGGAGAGGAAATTGCTGTAGGAAAAGGAGTCCACAGGCCTTTCCTCTTTGGTTTTGGAGTGGCTCAAACCCAAAGGTGCAACAGAAAGCAAAAGCAAAACCACACACATAATTTCACACGATGATTAGACTGCAAAGATCCTTGTTATAACAAATCACTGTGTCACTCTTCCAAACTGTAGCATAACAAAACTGCACATAAAATAATTTCTGCCCCTTGGAACACTGCTAATTAAAAAGTACAGCCGTTGGTGTTCTGATTGGGGATGAGGCTGCCCGTTATTTCCAGCTCAAGTGAACATTGATAAAAGAAATTTATTTATTTATACATAATTATTATTGTTACCCTACTGAACAGTGCTGGGGATTTAGAGAAATGAGACGCCACGGTTCTAATTTTTCTTCAAGAAGTCTGCCATATTAACTCCATTGAATAATTACTGAAAAGTAATACACTCGTGTAATATTACCTTATGCAAAATTGCATTAATCAAAAAGTGAGCCTGCCGCAATCAAGTAATTTGAGGGTGGAGGAAGGCATACATGCATAGCATATTTTTCTTAGGACTTATTTTGCTTACAGCAGGATATTACCTAATAGTTTGGTAGGAATGATCCCATGAAAGAAGGGAAGTAAATCAGAGGGGAAGTAAATATACAGCCCTGCTCTTACATAGAGAGGGCCATGTAAATGGCAAAGGAATGACCAGCTACTATCTTGACACCCTCCTCCATAGCTCTGACTCTGTACACAATAAAATAAATCCTGCTTGACCTCTCCAAGGAGCCAGACCATTGTTCCCCACGTGAAGAAGTAAACGTAGCCACTTAATTACACCCAAGCAGCTTTACAGAGCATGAGCTATGATACAAAATGAATAGTTTCCTGTTGTGGCAGGATTTCTTTGGAAATTAAGGAAAAGGGGGAAAAATGTATACTTGGGGAAGATCATTCCAGGTGCGCATGAAACGTGGCAAATTAGTAAGCGTTCTTGTGTGCACATAATGTCTCATAAATACTGAAGTCCTAACAGCACTAGTGCAAGTGCAATCATTTTTATAGCCTTTTGTCTTGCAAGTTTTGCAGCGGAGAGTAGAAAGGTGCCTCTCAGATTGGAATCTAGACCTGTACGGCCGCAAGAGACTAAAGAGCATTCATTAGAGATGTACATTTCATTTCTTGATTTTTGAAAAGCAGGGTGGCAGGCTGGCAGGCTAGGGTGCCGGTTGTTCTGTTGTATTGTTGTTGTTGTTGTTGCTGCTGCTGCATTCATTTTAGTGGCCGTGTCTGCAAAGTGCAGTTTCTCCCACCAGCCTCTCCCAGGCTAGCTGTGAACAGTGCCCATTTTGAGATTAGGAGATTAGGTTATTCATCACTTGAGACGCTCCCTGCTGTGCTGCTACTATCCGAGCGCAGCCAAATCAAAACATCTCTGGAAGGCATTTCAGAATAATTGAATGCATCATAATTTCCCTATTAATACATATCTCATATTACAGATTATGCATGAAATGTTCACATTATCTGTTACTTTTTGTTAACGTCTTGCTCCTTGCCAGTAAATTTAATACACAGAGTGAATCAGCATGCTATGATGAAGGGATAGGTTACTGATAGCCATTTTTTTTTTTCAGGATTCAGTAGAAAATTAAAGTAAATCGATCATTTTATAGCCCCACTGGAATGGCTACAAGGGCATGTTGCTAAGCAAATGGTAATTTAAATGTACTGTGTAATTTTTCTATGCAATTTACTGAAAGCAGATTTTATTTCTCAGTTAATATCAGATGCTCTTTATCTCTTAGTGCCTGATGTATCCGCGATAGACAAATTATTAATCTATGTTTTAACCAAATACTACGGCCTGATAGCTGGTCATGTAGGCACTATAGAAGTTAAATCCTGTACCCCAGAATAATATGAATATTATTAATACCTGAAACAAGACAGATGATTAACTCAGTATTCTCTTGTATAAAAAGCATGCACTAAATTTCATAGGAAAGTAACCAAAGTAAATCCAAATGAAATTTTTAAAAATGTCTTTATCTCATAATAATAAGTTGTGTTTGGTATTTTGAAATTTATTTATGATTTACATGACATGTCAGTGATCTGGCCACAAAAGGGATCCTTCTTAATATTTTGGAGATCCTCCTCATATTTTCAATGTAACATGGAAGCATATAATTAAGCACTAGAAATATAGCAAACATTTGAAGACAATTACTTAAAATCCATGTATTTGAACACGTGTCTTCCCTGGCATATTCGAATAGTAAATACTTATTTTTCTTTTGCTTAAAAAAGCACTTTACTGTACATTAGGATAGTTTTCATTTTATAATAAATCAAAGGTGCCATATTTTAAGACAAATAAGATACAGAAAAGAGTCTCTGCTTGATGACATCCATCATTTTTATGAAATTAAAAAAGAAAAGAGAGGAGGACCCCATTTACCCTTCAGGTTGCTAAAGTGAAGGCAAGATCCTCCTACTGCTGGTGTACAAAATGTATTATTGTCATTAATGAAAAAGTTAATGGGCCATTTTCTTATATATCAATTTACATTTTACAATTTTAGTATACAAATGATATGTACAGCAGAGAGCTGATTATTTTTGCTCAAGGAAATAGTTTTAATGTGTTTTTATGGACATCAAATGTTGTGAATAATGATGCATCCACAGAATGCAAATAGGATGACAGGGCTTGGGCTGTGATCAACAGTCCTTGGATAAAAGGTCTGCTGGGACAATAATGTTCTGTGAAGGGCCTGAGCAGTAAAAAATGGGAAACAAGGAGGACACTGGGGTAGCTGAAAGGTAGATCCGCAGATGGGACTTGGAGTATGTCACTCATATCCAGACATCGGTCATATTCACAGTTTTGAGAGTAAAGTATTTTTGAAAGACAATGTGTCTGTGTAACTGCGAAGTGCAGACAGAAAGATACTGCTGATTCCAGTTGATAAAATCAATTTCTGAAATTAGATATGGCTCGTCATATAGGAAATGAATTTTAAAAACACATTTATACCATAGTCCCAGATCACCTCTGCTGTACTAACTTCTGCACTTGAGGATCACTTTTCCTCCCACTTCAAAGACAGACAATGGTGCAGTCATAGAGGGATGTCTCCAAGAATACTACACAAAGTGCTTCAAAGGAGATGTGAAGAATAATTTCTTGAAGTTACACACAAGAAGTCCCTTTGCCACAGAGCATAGAATAAACTGGGATCTGCTGAGAGACTGCAAATGCAGTCCCTACAAGCAGCCATGCCCTTTGTTGATCATTGGAATTTGTGGGCAGGTGCTATCTCTTTGTGATAGCCCTGCATTCCATCCCAACACACTTGTACTTGCACAGCTAACTGAGCATGTCTGTGACTGGCTGAAGCAACATATGCTTTATGCTTCAGGGTTCTACTACTATCACCAAATTGACCCTACCAATATCTACCTGGAACTGGAGGTTTACAACATGCCTATAAACACACACACACACACACACACACACACATATGCACTCACATATGCACACATGCACGTGCTCACACATACACACACACACACACACACACACACACACACACACACATATACACACACACAGGCTAAGCGGGCAGAATGCCAAGACATCTGGATAAAAGTGAAAAATTCAGTCGATCATTCATATCCTCTTTGCATCTGCATATTTGGGAAAGAAGGCTCAGTATTCTCCCATCAAGAAAATCAACTCAGGATGGTAATTGTCTAGGTATCTAAAGAAAAGTTACTTTGAAAAATGCTTATAAGACCATATAAAAATAAAATGTTTCACAGACATTTCTTCAGTTATTTTTATCTACTAAGAGACCAAGGTTTCAAATAGAAGCAAACATTACCTGAAAATAGCACCAATGATAAGCTGCATCAGGGAAAATTAAATTAAATAAGAAAAAAATGTATGCCCATTAGATTTTTTATTAAAATATGGGGACTTTCCAAAATAATAATGTAACAGAACCAGAAAAGTTTATTATTTTTATAGTATATAATAAAAGACAATGAATGTAAAGAAATATCTCTCCGTATGTGAATATAAACAAGAAGCCTAATGGAGATGGACACATAGCTCTTCAGGATAAAGGGCATGTTGGAAGTGGAAATGCATTGCTCTGGGAATCCAGGGCTATAGAATTGTCCTTTTACTTGTTTTTGTAAGATGAGAATGGACAAATTGGAAAAGCTTTTGTTCCAAAATTATACTCTTCCATATTTCACTCACTGCTTCCTCCCATGCCACCCGAAGCTCACCTTGAAGTGTTGACTTTTAGCCAATAACCACAAACTTTCCCAGGCTGTTTTCACAAGCTAGAACAGTACACAATGCACAAAGCAAGCAACCACAACCACCACAAAAATGAATCCCACCATCCAAACTTCCTTCCCCCAAGCATCTACAGTTATAAGTCACAGTTAACTGGGCAGAGGAGGGGTGGGAATGTGCTGTATTGAAATCTAGGTAACTGGAATTATTTGAAATTTGAAACACAGAGCACAAAAATAATTTGATTTGGAAAGACTCCTAGAAAATTACTTAAGCTCCCAACATTACTTAAAGAAAATGTCCTTCCCACCCACCTCTATCCAAAACAAAGTTACTTTATTTATTCTTTCTCTGGTCTGGAAATCAACATGCCTACATCCTCGTATATTTGAATTTATTTTCTCTGCCAACATCCAGCATCAGTGCCTTTAAGCACATATAAGAAATGGAGTGGGCTGGATCTTCTATCTTTAGCTACCCTATGTATAACTAAAGGCTAAAGAGAGGTAACTGACCTCATATGTATATAAATTAATTGTGCATATAAGCCTATTTTCTCCTAAAATGTAAAAGAACATATATGCTTCTTAATCCTTACATATAAGTATTAAGGGTTTCTTTGAAAATATATGTTATTGCAACAGGTCATTCAGCTAATGAAAGTTTATTTTATAGCTTGAACTACATTATTTTAATATAGGTCAGTATACTACTATATTTAGTATAGTTTAGAATTTGTCAAGTTCATTTCCTACACCTGATTACCCAAGAAATCAAAAATGACAATGGACCCTAAGTCTATTTTCTCAAAATTTGGAGGCCACTACTCATAATTTAAATTGCAGCAAAATTTGTGTTTTATGTTGGGAAAATTTAACAATCAAATTTAACTCCAATAACCAGAAAATGACAACTAATCACAAGCATCTAAAGGAGCCACCATTTTCCAAAAGTATCCAATGTCCTTTTGTTTCCAATAAATGTTATAAAATTAACAGAATTAAAAATTTTAAGTTATATGTCTCCCCATATGGCAGACATGGGAAACAGAGAACTTGCCTAGCACATGTGAGGCCCTTAGTGCAATCTCCAGTACCACAATGAGAGAGAGAGAGAGAGAGAGAGAGAGAGAAGAGAGAGAGAATATCAGCTATCATACCAATCCCTACAAAAGAGCCTATCTTATTTATTCTAAAATGTGTTCCAGTTTCTACATGTAAATATACGTTTTATATATTTTAGATAGCATGCACATTAGACTTTTCCACTTAACACCATAGATCAGTCATCCTTCTTGCTTATCACAACTGAATGATCTTTAAAAAGACTATCTTTTTAATAAATGCAGAATTTTTCAATTGAAAGCATTACCATCATTTTGTTTTCAAAGAAGGAGCCTTTTTCCTCTGATACGAAATAAAAAAATCAAAGCCAGAAAGCTTATTTTGGAAAGCTTAATGTCCTCGGCATTGATGTCAGTACCCAGGATGTACTTTGCTTCTTACTTAAAAATGAACTGCAGATCCTATCTTGGAAAACAAAACTTTTATTTCTTCATCTTCTCAAACCATTAGAGAATGTAACCCATCAAGAATGCACAGAGCTGCAGTTGTGCCTGTCCATATCTGAGGGACAGAAACTTCCCTTAACAAGAGGTTTCTTTGACAAAAGAATTATTTGCAAATTCCAAACTCTCTCTTTGGATCTATTCTTCAGGAGACTGAAGCAGCCCAGCAGCCAGGGCCATTTGTGGGTAGGTTTTGTAGCCAAATGAAAAATACATAGAAAACATCTCACAAAAATGGACCAAATCAATAAAGCAAATAAACACTTCTCTTCAGCACTCAGCAGGTACAGACTTATTTTCCCACCATTCTAAAGTAAATCAGCAATCTATCTTGAAAAATAAAGAGAATATTTCACCACAAATTGACTGCATTTAATAAAATGCAAGCTCTCTTGCCCAGACAGAGAAAATTTGAAATCAATAGTCAAATTCCCCATCTTCTTTTAAGTGAGAGAAACTAACATGTAACTTTATTGTTGTTCCATGAATTATCCTATGGTTCTTCAAGTTGTGGCAAGAACCCTGCCAATTCTTCACTCTTCAGGTAAAGAAGAAAGACAAAGTACAGGAAATAAATCAGCCAACGACTGTCTCCTTTGGCAAACACATGAATTGAAAAGAAAAGAAATAATTTCTTTGTTAAAAATATATTCAGAATAGCAGTTCTTGAAATGTACTGTTAGAAAGCCTACTATCATTTTTTAACTGAGAGAGTTTCTTCCCAAATTATTTTCTGTAGTACTCTTTCTAAAAATGACATGAGGCAGCATGGAACTAGTTAAAGGAACAAAATAAATAAATAAGGAAGAAGTTTAGTATGGTGTTTCAACAGCCATGGTGGAGTACTTTGATACTGGCACCAAGATGGATGCTTGGGCAAACACAGACCAAGGGTGATGTTTTATGATTCAAACCACCATGGCAGTGCCTCTGCCAAGGAAGCTTGGGAAGAAGAATGCTCCTAAAGGGCCAGAGTTTTCTGGCCTTCTCTGCTGTTGAAAATTTGTACTTGGAGAAAGGTCCTAGGGCAAAATTTGTGGCACTTCGGTGCCCCCTTGTGTCCAATTTGGCACCAGCATGAACTATATACCAGGTCTGTGTAGAATGTGAATACAGGAATTTCTTAAATTCCACAGGAGTGCAGAGCTGGGTGGGGGAGAATCAAAATGCTCTACCTCTGTGTCTGTGAGAAAGCCAGTTGCTGGTGCAAAAAGACCTCCACACTGCTGCTTTTTCACACTTTGGATGCCCTCCACCTGAACCCCTTGGCTGGAATTCATCTGGAGATAAACCAGAATGAACGGTCTTGCATCCCTGGCCCCCAGATCTTCATAAACGAAAGAAATCATTTGAGATCCAGAAATGTTATGTTCTTATCATCAAGATTTTTAAAAATTGGAGGTAGTATTTAAAGTCTTTTTAATAGAGTCTTTTGCTTGGCCTGATCTCACCTACCTAAAATTTGAGTTTTGCCATATTATTTTATACATTTCCATGACAGTAACTATTTCACACACACCCATCAAATGCCCTGAGCACTTTCAAAAGGATGAAGAAAACCTTCTGGTGGCTATTGAGAATAGTAACCCATTGTTGAATAGTACTTTCATTGAATATTTTTATCCAAAAGAAAGGACCATGGATTGAGGAAAGTTATCTCAACCTAAGCTCCACCCTATCTTGTAAGAAACAGATTGTTTTTTTTTTTTTTTTCTACATGGAAAATCATTTTGTAGAAAATTGGGTCACCAATGGATGAAAAGAATGTAACTACATTTATCAGCCCCATTCTCATTCACCAACACGCACCTCAAAGCATTAGAAACCAATTCTACATGTAATATAGCTTGGAAATTTTTTAAATTCAATGTTGAGTTGAGGGTGAAGGACAATTTCCCCCATAAATACAAATTTGCTTCTGATGTTTATCTCTGCAGATGGTTTGACTGCAGATCCAGAATTGGATTGCAGTTCTGTCTGCAAAAATTACCTGGAAACCATCTACTACTTCTCAACATATTTATTCACATTGCTCCAAAGACATTCCAATGTGGAGGTTATATGCTTCTTTGAAGGAAACAACTGACGGAGGTTTAAAACTTCATAATGTATCAAAGGGTGGGAGGAAGAGGAAGCCAGTGAAAAACCAAAGAAACAAAATGCAGGGAAAGCAAAGCAGAGAGCATGCAAAGCAAGACAAAGAAAACACAAATATAAAAAGAAAGAAGAAAGCAAGTGAGACCTCAGATCATGGCAAGATGCTCATCCAATTGGCAACACAGTGGAGTTGTGGCCTCTGTTTTGCTCTTTTTCTGAAAGTCACTAGAAATGCCCCAGGGAATTAAAACACCACACTCATGACTGCTTTATGCATTTGCTGTCACAGTAGGTTTCATGGACCATTCATGTTCTTCTGTTCACCTGCAGGAGCTAGTGAACCACTGGTTAGACCACCACCACTGTCACTCAAGTTAGACTCTCCTGTGAATGCCCTGAGCATTTTCAATATGATGAAGAAAACCTTCTAGTGGTTCTTGAGGATAGTAACCCATTGTTGAATGTAACATTGAATATTTTTGTCCAAAAGAAAGCATCATGGATTGAGGAAAGTATTATCTCAATCTAAGCTCCACCCTATCTTGCAAAAAACAGATTAATTTCCATCTCCATCCACCTTCAATAGTGCATTTAATTGGTATACTTTTTCTGTGGTCAGATGTTTGTACTTCCATGTTCATGCTTCCTGCAACTAAGGATATTTCAAAAAACTTCACTTTGGGGAGAGGGGGGTGTAAGTCTCTATGGAAATAGGGAATAGTGACTGCCACAAAAGGAATTGAATCTGTCACCTTGACCTCTTTCATGGCTCTTTTTAACACAAATCTTGAAATCTTCTCTTGACACAGTACTGTCAAGATCACAAGGTAATCTTTTATTACTAAGATTACTTAAGGCAAGATCACAAATCATGGGTTGCTACTACTGGTAAAGTACTGGTTAAGTACAAAGGTTTGTGCATGACTTATTTTAATATATAAGTTAAGTAAAGATTATCCATGAAGTAGAAACAGTGTAAGTTGCATCCCAAGTTTTTGCTTTGGGAGATGGGAGAAAGAGCTATAGACAAACAGTTGGTGCCTCATTTGCCCAGAGCCTATGACTTAGCCTGGTCCCTTGATCTAAAAGGTATATTCAGAGATCGCCACCAGGTAAAAGATTTGCCAGGACAGGTAGACCATCTCTTCTTATAGAGGGTATCTTCAGCCCAGAATTGACCTGGGAAAGGAATGGTGACCTTCAGTGAAGATGGAAAAGGCAAGAAATATTCCCAGTGTCTAGGCTTCTATAACTCAGAGAACCCGACAAGAGAGTTTCACCTACATTCTGCCTAGAAATGTCTCCATAGTCTAGTCACTTGTTCCCTTACTTCACTCAGGTCTCTGTTCAAAAGATTCCTCTTTAGAAAGGACTCTTCTGATCACTTTACTTCAAAGATCAATCTCAACTCAGAACTCTCTATCCCTATACCATATTATAGTTTTCTCCATAGCACTTATTACTATTGACATTCTGTTATACTTGTTTATTGGCTATTTGGCTATCTTCCCTGGTAGAACATAAACTCCCCACGATGGTATTGTCAACAACCATATCTTCAGGGTACACAGTGGTGCTCGCATGGTAAGTATTTGGTAAGTATTTGCAGAATGAACAACTGGGTGAACTTTGGGTACATCCAATCCAAAATCCAAGTGTTTTCCACATATAAACATGTCCTTAAAAACAAAAACAACAACAACAAAATAAAGAATCTCTACTTCAATAAACTATCTTATGCTTCTCCAATTTGGAACACACACACACACACACACACACACACACACACACACACCTAAGAATAACTGAGAGTACTCACATATACATCTGAGCGTTCCATGTATACATGTGAGTACTCACACATTGGGAGTCCCAAGGTTATCACAGAACAGTATTTTGAGTTATGCCTCTCAAATTTTCTCATGCATCAGAATCACCTAGGGAGCTTGTTAAAAAATCAGATCACTACATTCCAGTCCTAGAGTTTCTGATTGAGGATGTAAGTGTCTGAGAATCTGCATTTCTAACAAGTTCCCAGATGATGTTGATACTGCTGGTTTGGGGACCACACTAAACATCACTTTTTCTCTAAAATTCTGCAGTCATGGTTGTTAAGCATGTTAAGCAGGGAATGGTTCTTAAGTACTTTAAGAAATTAAAACACAGACACATTATGGAATACAATGTACATTTCCCAAACATTTTTAAAATAAAAAGAAATGGCTTGCTGGCTGCATGGATTCAGAGTTTTAACTCTCTCAGCTCATCAAGGGCACTTGAGTGCAACTGATGAATAGAAGTGATATAAGCCACATAGGAGACATATCAAAGTTTCTTGCATGCTTACAAGTTCTTCTACTCTGGAATGAGTCTCCCCAGAGGTGATTCAGATGAAATGTAAGGCCTAGAGTGTAGATGAGTAGGTTGGGGAGGCCTTCCATTAGGCTAATGACAACTTTGGAGTGGTCACAGAAAGCACAGTTTAGCCTGGCAGTTCGTCTCAGGCAGCCAGAGGACTCAAGGTTGCCAGAGGTCACTACACAGAGAGTGGTGGCAATGTCATTCTATCTCTTATCTGAGTCAGCCGTCTGCGGGGCCTGTTTTTTTTTTTTTTTTTTTTTTTTTTAATGGCCCTGTTGAGCCTTTGGTTTTCATCTTTCTTTTTTACAAGGAAAAGAAAAGACTTAAAGATAATTTAATTCCACAAAAAAAGGTATAGGCATATCATATATTGTTTGCATCTCCATTGTTCACATTTAATTGCACTACTGTTATGTCGGATCCTTACCCAACTGATACAGGTGAAGCTACCATTAAAGTCCAAGGCAGAGAGTCTTCTTCTCATTGGAAAGGAAACAAGATCCAACCTTTTCTCATCATCTTTCTCTCTGAACTCATTTTCCAAAGGCACTATGTGCATAATGGGTATGTAGATCAGGAAAAAAGCATCAGGTTCTCAAAGGAAAAAAAAAAAATCCAATGCATTTGGTACATGCTCATCTTTCATAAAGTAACTAGAGCTAATTTTCCGTACACACGAAATAAAAATCTTGGTTCTGTGCACTAATATAAAATTTTGAAAGGCTAAAGATCTTTTTCATTAACATTAATATCTTCTAAAGGACCAGTCTAGCAAATAATAATAAGACTTTTCACTAGTAAGTCTCAATGGGTTAGTTTTTCATAGCTGTAGGAACCTAGAATGCACCTTCATATCCCTAATATTCTTTCTGTTCTTTTCCCCCAGATAAAAGCAAGGCACATCTCTCATAGGGAAATTTATCTACCTGTCCCTTTCTGATACCATACAAGTGCTACTCAGAGAGATTTATTTCAGCCTTAGTTACATTTGAAGCTATCCTCATATATGCTATTTCTATTCCAAATCTTTCTAGCAGGAACTCTTCCTCCCATCCTGAAACTTTATTTATTTCTGTTATTCCAGATGTATGTGCCAATCAGTTTAGCTCCTGCCAATTCTTGTTTATTAATAATGCTAACGAAAGGACTGAAATTCTACCAGATTTCAATCTCTTTTTTCATGCCTCAATAATGAATCCTAAAAAGGATGAATTCGGTATTGTCTCAACTCAAAGGATTAGGTATGATCAGAAATTTGACTGGCTTTTGCCTACCTTGCACTAACTCAGGAGGGCTATTCGTAGTGCTAACTGCCACTGTATATGTGCAGATAATTTGCATTTTCATTGTTCTTTATTTTATGTTATTAGTTATTCATGAGATGACTATCGCATTCAACAACTAATCTATAAAGCCTTTGCTTTAAATAACAATGTGCCGTTTTTGTTGTAGGAGGTGGAATGGAGAAAAGATGTCCCATTTAGAGATCTTGTACAAAGAATTGAAAAATGAATGACATGTGAGCTCTTCCTTGCCATACGTAAAACCAGGATCTCAAAGAGTGGCATTAGAGTTGGGAAAAAAAAAAAAAAACCAGACTGCACTACATAGGTTTATACATATAAAGGCCATATTAGCCAGCTGGACCTACTGAGAAAGGTCTCTCAACAGCCAGCCAAAGGGAAGAGAAGGTCAAGTTTAACCATACTACATAATGAACCTGTAAATGACTAATTATTTCTCTCACCAAATAGCACAATCTGCATGTGAGGCAAAAACCAACACAGAAAGCATCTGAACTCATTTTTATCTTCAGCTGGATGTAGTCCAAGTTTCATACACATTGGTTTCTACTCTTCCCAATAAAAGCTCATGTCTACATTAACACAAATTGAAAAGAAGAAAAAATATAAAGATTCGACTTGCTTTCAAATTTGTGTGTGAGGGCCCAGCTGTATGTGTGTGCATGTGTGTATGGGGTAGGGGGGGTGTCTATAAGATTCTATGTGTGTATTCTATGGCTGTATTTTAGTTGTGTGTTCTTACCTCTCTTAAGATGAATGTTGGGCAATGATAACCCCTAGATAAGTTAATCTTAAAGGTAAAAAATTATTTCATTTACCAAGAGGGGAGCAAGCATAGGGACTTTGCTATACTCAAAGGATTTCCCTGGAATCCCGCTGTGGTTATCTAGGAAGGGGCTGTGAACGGCTTGGTCTTGACTTGCTTAGGAAAGAGGTAACAATTTCTCTCAGGGAATAAAAAAAATCCATAAGAAGAACTCCATTTTTTAAAATAATAATAAAACTTTGAATCTCAGAAATTCTGATAGAAAGATACTAGTGGTAGCAATAATACAACCTAATGGAAAAGATAAAATAGAGAAAAATAGCAATATAAGATTTCAGATATTTGAAGAAAAGGGATACATTTTTTTTTTCATTTCGGCATGCCCCTCAGTATCTAAAATTTCATAAAAATCCAAGAATAATAACAATGATAGCTATCATTTATGGAGTTTCCTATGTGCCAGGCATAGTTTTATGAATTCCATAGGTTTCTATTCCTATTGCCTTCAATAAAATCCTGTCAGTGTGCTACTATTATTATCTCCACTTCACAGATGAGGAAACTGAGGCACGGAGAGTTTATGTTCGGAACTTTACCAAGATCACACAGCTAATAAATTGTAGAATGAGATCCACATTCAAAGGATCTGGCTCCAAAGCCTATCTCATAGTGTGTATGCTAAATTGCTTCTACAATATTATATAGCATCATAGTTGCTAAACAGGATAACTGAATTTTATTGAGGAGCTGAATTCTTTCAATTCCATCATACTGGAAATGTGAACTCATGCAGCATTGAAATCTTAAATTGAAATTTTAGGAATACCAAATTATTACATACATACACTCTGGAATTTATGGTAATTGTCCACATATAATCAATCAATCTCTCTCTCTCTCTCTCTCTCTCTCTCTCTCTCTCTCTCTCTCTCTCTCTCTCCTGCATTATAACAGCAATTAGTTTCAAATGGCTAATATTACTTGAATTTTTCAAAACTCTAGAATCTATTTGGCCAATATATAATTTGACATTTCCAGATATTTCTCAATTGGCAATACCCAACCAGACAAAGAAAAAAGTGGTACAAGTGCTATGTTTCTTATGGTTGCCCTTTGCCCTTTCAATATCCAGCTCTGCTCTCTTCTCTGTACCAAGCATCCTCTTTTGACCTGTATTCTATGGGCAGTACCCTTTCTCTTAAATTCCTCCACTCGAGGGACCTTAAATACTATGTGTTCTAGTCCTCAAGTACTTGAAGCTTTTGTAGATGATGCTTTAACTCTGGATCATTTGTTTAAATGAGATCTTACTAGAGACCCCAAATATTAAATGTATGAATAGAAGTATAGAAGGCCTACAGCTTCTTTTCTGAGTATTTTCCTCATTGACCCCAAAATTTTTGAGACACTGAGAAAAAAATGAGCCACTGCTTAGACCCAAATAATGGTCAGTTTGGAAGTGTAGATTTGACCAGAGCATGTGCATGTGTACTTGAAGCAACTCTCAATGAAGAGCCTGCACAGCACACATGGCCTACCTTCACTCCTGCCTTAACCCTGTCCTCCTGGACTCCTAGTTGCACCCTTTGTTTTCACAAACCCTTTACCCACCAAGATTGACAAAAAGGAAGATAAGCACATCCCTCCAGGAGAAAGGTGCTTTGTTTTTCTTTCTCTTCATTTTTTCTGAGTTCAGACCCTTAACTTCCTTTCTGATGCTCCTCAAGCTGTTTGCACTCAGCCTTGTGCAAAGCTACCTAAAACTTACCTGCCATGCTTCCTCTTCTAAGCCCCATTCCTGGTTAAAAACAAAAGGCACCTAATCTCACACATGTTCCACTATAAGAGCAGCAGCAAACATTCCAAGCCTGTTCCTTCCTGATGCCCTGTTGAGCTCAAAGGTCCATCACAAGGTTTGTGGGCAAGGGGCAGAAAAGAGAGCCCTGTCTAGGATCAGGATGAGAAGAAAAGGGATCACAAGGGGAATTCATTCTTTGTGGGGGCCATACCTCTTGACAATTTCTTAATGCTATCTGAATGTTTTACAAGTTGTAAACTACTCTCATTTATAAAAGGGAGAGAGACAGACAGACACAATTGAGTATGTTCACTGTAAGAGAAAATAAAAAATTCAGATAAAGAAAAAATAATTGAGCTGTAGTTAGTTTCTCCAGATATTTTCCCCTGGTCATATGCTTATAAAGTAAGATAACAGTATTTAATAGATTTCAATTGTATCATAATCATATTTCAACATCCATCATATACATCTAAAGCTTCGTTTGTAGATTTAGTATGATTTTTTCCTGCATAATTCTCTATTTTCAGTCTTAAATAGCGTCCTAGTTGGCTCTTCTTGAAGAAAGGGTGCAGTGACTGGATGGTGAGCATGGCAGTATAGTCAGAGAGCTCTGGGATCAGACACAGGGCCAAATTCCACCAAGCTATGGGCCTTGAACATGGACATATTTTATAAGGTCCTCCCATACCTCACCCTGTTCTAAGACTTAAGTGAGAAAATATATGAAAAATGATAAGCAATGTGCCTGGATCCTTCTGAGCAGCCAATAAAAGTTGCCTGTGATTAAGTAGCTCCTCCTATTTCTTTAGAACATATTCCTAGAAAGGAAATAAAAAAGTCACAAGTCCCCAGTCAGTATTTTCAACCAGGTTGCTAATTGTTCTAATTGTCTCCCAGTTTCCTTTCTCACTAGTGAGTAAGTGTGGCAATGAGATTTCCTCCCCTGCTTTAGGATGAGACACAGACCTTTTTTTTTTACAAAAGGCAGTATGGGACACAGAAGTCCTGAAGTCTAGTCTCAGCTTTACTCCTTACTTGGCAACAATGAGTCTTAAACTTTCAGTTTTCTGCCAGGCACAGTGGTACACACCTGTCTTCCTAGTACTTGGGAGGCTGAGACAGGAGGATCAGGAGGTTCAATGCAAGGCTCTCAGTAACCTAGCGAGACCCTGTTTCAAAATAAAGTAATAATAATAATAACAATAACAATAATAATAATAATAATAAAGTAAAATAGGGCTGGGGATATAGCTCAGGGGCAGAATGCCCCATTACCATTAAAAAATAAAATTTGTGTTTTTGACTCTCAATGTTCTCCTCTATTAAGAGAAGGGATGTAGGAAAGTAGGGACTCATCCTAAAATGTCATGTGTAGCAGTAAATAAAAGAAATCTTGGAAGTGTTTTATCAACTATTCACTGTCAACCTTCTATGAGATAGTGTAGTCCTGGAATTTGGCTCTACCTACTCCTGGAAACTTTAAAATGTAGACTTCTTATTCAATTCAACTTAACATTTATTGAACATTATTATGTGTCAGATACTGAGCAAATCATTGAAGCCAGAAACAGAAGCAACAATGGAAACAGGTGTGTGTACAAATGCAGCTGGGAGGGAGTCTTCAGGAGGACCGGAGACAGTCCAGATATTCCATGCAAACCAAATTCAATTAGAATAAATGAGAGTTGATTCTATACTCTTAAATACCATTAAAGTTTCTCTTCCAAGTTGCCAAACTGTCATGCCAGTTATCTACATGCAAAAATGGAGAGGAGATATTCCTGAACAATCACATCAATCATACACACAAAAAGAAAATGAAAAGGAGAGAAAAGATGCAACAAAACAAGAAAAAAGCATAAGAGTCTCTGCCTGGCTGTGTATCTCAGAAAGCACACTGCTCAATTTTTCATCTCTACATACTACACAGTGGCGTGGTGCTGCCAGTGAGTATCCGGGATGCTAGGGGCAGATTGAAGAGCCGCTGTGCAGGGAGGGTGTATCATGAGCCCTGGAAGATATATCCCCTATCACCCTGGCCAGAGACCAGCTCCACCTCACCAATTCCTGCCTCATTCTTATTCTCAGTCCTTAAAAGCTCCTTTTCTGTCTTAATCAGCTCTGATCTGCTTTTAGCAGACAATAATAGGAATAAAGAACAGTATAGACATTGGCATGTGTGTGTTTTTCTTCAACCCTTAATCTTCTATTCAAAAAAGAAAAAAAAAATTCTTTTACAAGCCACTGTTGTTTTAGAAAAGAAAGAAATTAAGGAAGGAAAAACTGTGACCATAATGGACAGCATCTCCTTAAAGCAAAGCTGCATATTTCTTTAATGCAGGACTAATCTTAATTTATGGCAGATATTGCTGATACTGCATTTTATGTTGAAATAATGGAAATGCTTCTTTATGAGACTTATAATGAAAAACATAAATAGTATATCTTTTAATGATTAACACTGACTAATTCCACTAATGCTGAGTAACATGTGCTGAAAAGATGGATTATCTATAAAACATAATTTTACTAAGCACTGGTATGTAATTTGTTAAGCATTTAGTAATAAGTATGTCTAATAAAATATGAAAAAAATATTTAGAAAATGAACCATAATTTTAATATAATTTTAATTAATGGGAGTGCAATTGCAGTGGTTTAAATTACATTCCCAGTGGTGAGAAGCCTTTCAAACCTAATTTGTAAGCCAAGATGGTGGCTCTAATGACTGGCAGCAAAGTTTCTTCAACAGATTTCATGGGGCATGATCCAAAGATAATAGGTTCTCAGCCCAATGACAATCCAATTACAATGCCAATCAAAGCCAACTTCATGCACTCTAATTATCAGATTTAGCTGTCAGCTCAAATACAAACATAACACTTTTATTTAAATAAAAATTTAATTTAGAAAAAAAAGACGACTTCATGTGTGATTTATTGAGACTGCCAGAGCAATCTAACTTATTTCTCTGTAATAAAATAAAATCAGTCTTGTATTTAAAAAAAAAAAAAGTGAAAACTTTTTCTCCACCACCCATTCTCCTGTATCTACTATGCTACATTATTTAGGAGTTAATTATTTTTCTTAAGCAAAAAAGCATAACCTAACATGGCAGCAGATATTTGCCAACTAAAAGCAGGTTAAATAGAGTAGCAAGGTTTCAGTGAGACAAAATTCCAAGTGAATAAATGATGAAATCGAATTAGTTTTTATCAGTCACCAGGAGAAATTGTACTCCAACTAAAATGCATTTATACAGGCCTGAAGCTGAGGACACTGGCTTCCTCTTATCTCTACACTGAATCATAACAGAAACATAGGGTAGAAAGAAAGGTAAGGCAAGCAAGATCCACATAACAATGTATTTTAGACATCTGATACATTACAAATAGCAAAAGTCTAGATCATTGGTAAAGGGTGGGGTTGCTCCTCAGCACAACAGGAATACTGACTATCAGTTCTTGTGAAAGTACTTCCTCAGACTTAAGAGGCAAGTTTCCTAAAGTAATTCTGCCTAATAGAAATTGATATTAGTCATAAATGTGAACCACAGAGGTAATTTCAAAATTTCCAGTACCATGTTAAAAAAAAGCCATAGCAAAAAAAAATATATTTAAATATGTCACTTGACACAATGTATGACACAATGTATTCAAAATATTATCATTTCAACATGCAATCAATATTTTTGAAAAACCATTAACAAGGAATTTTATACTATTTTTTTTCACAGAAAGACCTCAAAATCAATGTATGTTTCACACTTATAATCTACCTTCATACAGATGCAATGCAGCCACATTTTAGGTGCACAGTGGCCACGTGTGCCAAGTGGCTACTACACTGGGTGAAGCAATCTTAAAAGTTGGCCCCAAAAAGGAGGCACAGAAACAACTATCTTTTTTTTTTTTTTTTAAATTGGTGCATTGTAATCATACATCTTTGTTAGGTATAAGCTAGTAGAGGCATACATGCACACATTTCTCACTAACCCTTCCCCAATTCCTGCCCCACTCTCTCTCCCTCCCTCCTTCTCAAGTTCAGTTTAGTGATTGACTTTATTGCATTTGTGAATGTACATCATGTGCATTAGGATGTTTCCCCCCCACACACCCCCATCACCTTCAATTAAGTTATCTTCTTTACTCATCTAAGTTTTCTCCTTCATCTGGAGTCCTACTTTCTCCCTAGTTTCTGCATATCAGGGAGAGCATACAATTTTTTACTTTTTGTGACTGACTAATCTCACTTAACATAATGTTTTCCAGTTCCATCCATTTCTCTGCAAATGACATGATTTTGTTCTTCTTTATGACTGAGTAAAATTCCATTCTGTACATATCCTATAGTTTTGTAATCCATTCATCTGTTGATAGACGTCTTGGCTGGTTCCATAGTTTGGCAATTGTGAATTATGCTGCTATAAACATAGATACACATGAATTGGTCTGATAGTTTGGTTTCCAGTCTTTTGGGTAGATACCCCACTTCAACACATAGGCACAGGTAAATACTTTCTTAACAAGACCCCAAAGGCACAAGCAACTCAAAGGAAAATCAATACATGGAATTACATTAAACTGAAGAGCTTTTATGCAGCAAACAAAACTATCAAGAAGCTCAACAGAGAGCCCACAGAGTGGGAGAAAATTTTTGCCAGCTACTCCTCTGATAGAGGACTAATATCTAGAATATACAGAGAACACAAGAAACTCACAGCTAAGAAAACAAATAACCTAATAAAAAATGGGCAAATGATCTAAAGAGACACTTCACAAAAGAAGAAATGCAAATGGCCAATAAATGTATGAGGAAATGTTCCACATCATTAGCAATCAGAGAGATGCAAATCAAAACTATCTTGAGATTTCACCTAACCTCAATTAGAATGGCCATCATCAAAAAGACGAACAACAATAAATGCTGGTGACAGTGTGAAGTGAGAACCCTAATATATTGTTGGTGGGATTGCAAATTAGTGCAACCACTTTGGAAAACAGTATGGAGGATCCTCATATGAATGGGAATGAACCTACCATATGATCCAGCAATACCACTTTTAGAAACAACTATCTTTAAAGATTGGCTCCAAAGACCACTTACCCCCAAGAGAAAAAAAATATTTTCAGTTTTTCCCATTAGCCTAAAATTTCTTTCAGCACTTATTTCCTATGGTTGGATGAATATATTACCAAAATGACTTAATACGTATTAGAGGGGAGAGGGTTTTAGGAAGATTATTTTTTCTTTTCCAAAATGTGTCTAATGAACATGTATTGTGAGGATATGCAATTCTTTTACAATATAGATGTGAATAAGATTAAAAACATTCCAGGGACCCTTGAAAAAGGAGCAGTAATAGCAAGGGAAGAGGACCAAGGACCAGCTCTGCTCGGACTTGCAGATGGCTATCTTTTAAACCTTCCTCAGGGGTTTCTTTTGCTCAATTAGGGAATGCTTTGTAAACCCATGGTTGGAGACATAGTTGCCCAATATGATGTTCTACCAGAATTCTGTGGCTTCCCAACCTCAGCCCCTAGGACCAAGATGGTACACTGAATGCCCATCTCCATATCTACTGAATTCTCCAGTTTCTAAGGCACTTAAAATTTCCCAACCCAACACAGTGTTAGACAAGTATCACATTGGAGTAAAACAAAGAGATAATTTGTTTCATCTTATATACTTGGAAATGGGAGTCACTTGAATTGAAAATGCAAATAAATGCAAACATATGCAAATAAGGGTTTCTCCAGATAAATTGAATGGGGAAAAATACACAAGCTTTATAGTATTAGTAAGATTCAGGGATTTTTGTGGTGTTGAAAAGGAAATTATTTCCTTTCTCCAATTCCAAATATGAATAGTTTTCTCAGTTCTCTTGACTGAACCTAAAAGTTGTCCGATTTTAAGAAACAATAATTTTTAAAAGACTGAACCAGGTATTAGTCAGATTTGAGATCATACTATCCTTAAGTTTTAACAATTACAACCTAAATACAACTCTCCTAGGCAATGAAAAAGTCCCTTACTAAGGAATAATGGAGTTCTCCAAATAAATCTTTGCATTAGGTCTGACAATAACATTATTAAAAGTGCTTCTAAGAATACAAAAAAAGGAATAATATATGACAAGAATGTGAAGGTGACAGTTGAATATATAGAGCCATCGGTTATTATTTTTAATAATAGTAATCTATATTATGGTGACTTTGCATTTACTATCCCATTCTGAACACAAATGCCTTCTTAGCCTTGTGATTGATCTTCTTAAGTATAGCTGGTATTTGTATCCTCTATTTGGATATGACTTCTTGACTTCTACCTCCTACACTCTTGTCTTTCTTCATATTAACACAGATCGTGCTACCTCCTAGACAACTACACCTGGATAAGCTTGCATGCCTCTCCCTCAGCATGTCCAAAGTCAAGTTCAATCCTTCTCCATAAACTTGTTCTTTGTGAGTTCCTTATCTCAATCCCTGGCACCATTACCTCTTTAGCTGGGGAAGCAAAAACATCAAGTCACACTCAAACCTTCCTCCTTTTTACCCGCAGACTGAAACAAACATCAACTTATTTACAGATTTCTTTAAGAAGATCAAACCATAACCCTTCCGAGTAATGGAATCATTACAGGGAAGGGATGTCAGTAACTCTCCCACACACACTGAGATCCACCTACCCTTTAAGAGTCCATATGAGTGGCTCCCACTTCATGTTTTATCCCAAGCATGGAAACGCAACTTTTTTCATCAGTTCTCCAAAGCCAAGTTCAGACAAACTAGAAAGCAAGACTCTAGTAATCAAGGATAATAGAAAGGAAATGCATACAGAAAAGAATAAGCAACTAGATAGCCTAATACATGAAATACAACTCAATCATCTTTAACTTACAGCCTTCTATGGGTGGACAGTCCTGTCCTAGCTTCCAACTTGCTGCCAAGAAGGAGGTAGATGGCTTTCCCTGTCCTTGAAGTATATATAACGTTCTTATACCATTGGTTCCTGTAAAAGGCTGAGATAAAAGAGTGAGATCAAAGGGAAATCAGACTTCTTACAGCCTGGCCAAGGTCCTTCTTATGAACTTCATGCCTCTACATGAGAACCTCAATTCCCCAAATGTCTGTTTAGGGTAACCACCCCAGTCTTTCATATCCACACAGGTCTGGGATTATACTATGACCTCCAAAGAATTCAGCAAACAAAATCCAACTCACTGAGTCTAAGACATATGAAATACACACATGTGGCAGCAGTAGGCCCTTTCTTCATCCAAGTCCAGTGTTTTCAAAATTTTCCATAACTCTGTCTTCTCTCTTTAACACTCAAAGACCTGTTCATCAGTCATTTATATTTCCTTTTTATACTAATTTCTACAGGGTTTTCTTAAGTGACAAAAGTAATTTATGTTCACTTTAAGTTCATTTTCAGTTATCCATAATATAATAAAAATTCAAAGATAAAAGTCACCCATAGTCCTATGATCTCTACCATTTTATATCTGAATGCATGCAGCAGCCCACTTGTCACCCCACATTCCAGCCACCCCCATCCCACCCAACAAATTAGCCACAATATGAATAATTTTTTAAAACTGAACCAGATATTATCAGACTTGAGATCATACTAATAATATCAACTAATCACAACTTAATTCAGCAAGAAATTTGATTGACTGGCTCTGAAGTGTCAGACACGGTGGGACATTGTTGAAGAGTTAGCCCTATCTTCACAGAGATCAATGTCATCTTCTTCCCTCTTTTGGAAACTAATGGCTCTTCTACTGCCTTTTGAAAACACTCCAAATACCTCAGAACAACATGTTAGCTCCTGTTCATACAACATTACTGGATTAATTGCACCCTAGGTTCCTGTGTAGCCATGTACCTTGTTATCCAGCCACAGATAGCCCACCACAATTCAGTAGGCAAAGATGCTCACAATGTCTCTGCTTTTACAAGCAGTATTTCCTTTAATTAGATCTCAACCTTACACATATATGCACATGCACACAAATATACCCCACCACCACCACTACCATATCATCCTCTAGGAAGATAATGAATATTCAAGAAATATACTAAATAAAATTAAGTATATCACATTGTACTAGATTCACCTAGGTTCAAGGCACTTACATAAATAACCTCCAAGTATTTATAATCTAAAAGTGCCCTTTGATGAGAGCAAGGTAAAATTAGAGCATATTTTGTTAAAATGTTATATTCACCAAGACTCTTTTAACTTCATGTACAACAAAAGGTGAAGTGCCTGTTGGACTTTGCAGGGTAGAAGGGATGTCATAGTCTCTAAACTGGAAGCATAAGTTGAAGAAAGTTCTGTCATTCTACCAAAACATCTTCCTGGGAAACGTGGGACTTCAAAACCTCCTGGCTTAGAAGAGTATTTGGAAGATGATACCAGTAGGCTATTTCAAACAGAAATAGAAGCCATTTGAAAAAACTAAGAAATAGAAGAGTTGTTTTTGATTCAATAGGGAAAGATGCCCACAAAGAAAGGGGAGGAAAAATTGGGGCACAAAAGGCCTTGGAGAATGTTCAAAAAAAGGCTGCCACATTAAGACTTTCTACAGCTCAGTAGGAACATCTTAAATGTAGATCAGGGAAAGAAAACATTTTCATTGAGGAGCCCAAGATGGTGTATGAGT